>CAUYPO010077948.1:0-38210 GCA_963574435.1 Cheirogaleus major | reverse complement strand
GAGGTGACAAGCCAGTTGAAGCTGGTTCTTGTCTGTGGTTAACCCCCTTTAGATTTTACCACTGGAACTTACTCTGCAAGCCCCTGCATCCAGCTCCTAGCCTAGTCACCTTCATCCATATAAGATGGCAAACTTCATATTTTATGTTGGGTATGCTCTGACCTCTCCACTCACCAGGCCTCTCCCCCTCTCCTGGGCCCTCGCTGGACCCTGAGGCACTATATTGAAATTGGTCCAATTAAGCCTACAATGGCTTCTAAGTATTCAAAGAAGAGTCATACCTCTCTCACTTTAAATCAAAAGCTAGACACGATAAAGCCAAAACAGGCTGAAAGCTAGCATTGCTCAGACAGCCAAGTTGTGAATGTAAAGGCAAAGTTCTTGAAGGAAATTAAAAGTGCTACTCCGGTGAACAGAATAAGAAAGGGAGAAAGTTTGAGTGGTCTGGATAGAAGATCAAACCAGCCACAATATTCCCCTAAACCAAAGCCTAAATTAGGATCAAGGCCCCAACTCTCTTCAATTCTATGACGTTTAAGAGAGGTTAGGAAGCTTCAAAAGAAAAATGTAAAGCTAGCAAAGGCTGGTTCATGAGGTTTAAAGAAAGTTGTCTCCATAACAAGGTGAGGCAGCAAGTGCTAATGTAGAAGCTGCAGTAAGTTATCCAGAAGATCTAGCTAAGATCATTGATGAAGGTGGCTACACTGAACAACTGTTCAGTGTAAATGAAACAGCCTTATATTGGAAGATGATACCATATTGGACTTCCATGGCTAGAGAGGAAATGTTAATGCCTAGCTTCAAAGATTTAAGGGAAAGGCTGACTCTGTCAGAGGCTAATGCAGCTTGTGACTAAGTTGAAGCCGCCATCCAAAAATCCTAGGGCCCTACGAATGATGCTAAATATACTCTGCCTGTGCTCTATAAATGGGGCAACAAAGCCTGGGATGACAGCTCATCTGTTTATGGAATGGTTTAGTGAATATTTTAAGCCTACTGTTGAGACCTGCTCAGAAAAAAGGTTCCTTTGAAAATATTACTGTTCATTGACAACGTACCTGGTCACCCAAGAGCTCTGATGGAAATGGAGATTAATATTGTTTTCATGCTGCTAACACAATATCCATTCTGCAGCCCATGGATCAAGGAGTAATTTCAAACTTCATTTAAGAAATACATTTCATAAGGCTATAGCTGCCATAGTGACTCCTAATTGATTTTTCTCATTATGGGTCATATTTTTATCTTTTCTTTCATATCTAACAGTTTTTAATGAAATGGCAGACATTTAGATGCTGATTTTTTTGTATTCTCATAAATATTCTTGAGCTTTCTTTTGAAGTGCAGTTATTTGGAAATAGTTTGATTCTTTCACATGTTGTTTTTAGGTTCTGTTAGGCAGGGCTAGGGCAGCATTTATTCCAGGGCTAATTTTTCTAAACATCTGAGGCAGAACCCTCTGTGTACTCTACCTGATGCCCCGTGAGGTTTTCCACCCTGGCTCTTGGGAGCAGGAACAATTCCTGGCCCTTTGTGAACTCTGTTCTCTCTAAACCTCTTGCACTCTCTGTATGCAGCACACACTCTGTCTCTGGTACTCTGCAAACTCTAGTGGCCTTGATTTCCCCTTACTCTTGGCTCCACCCAGGGACATCTCTGAGCTCTCCCTTCCTGTGCTGAGACCTGGACGATCACTCTGGGTAGTGACCTGGGGCAATTGTTTGTTTGTTTGCTTTTTTCCTCCTTTCAGGAATCACTATCCTTCATTGTCCAATGTCTTTAAAACCATGGTTTCATGTATTTTATATGTTCTTTGAGTTGTTTTTGGAGGGATGGTGACTCTGGTCCCTGTTACTCCAGGGCCATAATAATCTTTAAATATGAAAATCTCCCCAAATTCTGGAAAATTTCTTGGCAGATACATGAATGGGGAGGGTATATGAATGAGTTGCAACAAGACTGAAACTGACTTTAGTAATTTGAAGCTTAGTGTTATTTTGTACTCTTAATTCTCCTTTGTTTTAAAAAAAAAGGAAATAGGGTAAATACCTGAAGATCAGGTAGAATATGATGCATCCCCTTAATTTCAGGACTCAAAGGGATTCAGAGGCCTACAGATATTATCACTTGCCAATGTCACCTAGCTAACAAGCAGCAGATGCTCTGTCCCAGGCACAGTCCTCATTATTTGCTGATTTCATATTTACAGGTTCAACTATTTGATAATGGAGCTTGTGCATTTGTGGACACAGGCGGAGTGGTCAAAAATTTTAGTTAGTGGACACACTTGTTCCCAGCTGAGGGTGAAAAATGTGACACTCTGCCTTCTAGGTTCAGGTTTAATACTGTTAACATGTTCTTTTTGCAGTCTACGTAGTATCTGTTTTTCCCCCACATCGTGTGCTTTTCATTTTGTGATTTCACCATTTAAAACGGTTCTGAACCGTAGTGCTCAAATGCTATCTGGTGTTCCCGTGAGGCAGCTATGATGTGCCTTACAGCAAGTGGGCCCTAACCTTTCTGGCACCGGGGACAAGTTTCATGGAAGACAGTTTTTCCATGGACCTGGGGAGAGGGGCATGGTATGGTTTCAGGATGATTCAAGTGCATTACCTTTATTGTGTACTTCACATATATTATAATGTAATAATAAAATAATAATACAACTCACCATAACGCAGAATCTAATGCCACCGCTGATCTGACAGGACCCGGAGCTCAGGTGGTGATGTGAGTGATGGGGAGTGGCTGTAAGCACAGATGAAGCTTTGCTCACTCGCTCACCTCCTGCCGTGCGCGACCTGGTTCCAGTCTACCACCCAGGGGTTGGGGACTGCAGCCTTACAGAGAAAATACATGTTGATAAACTTTGTTCAGGCAGACGTTCTATTGCTGTTAATCATGAGTTAAATGTTAATTAGTCCACTATATATTAAATAAGATATCTTTAAACAAACGCAGAAAACAACATTATATATTAATTAGTTGATGAAAATGTTGTGACCACAGGCTTACAGGACCTAATCCTATATTTTCTGTAGGAACAGTAGTTCAGTGTTTGGGACAACTTTATAGACCACAACTATTGGAAATGATGAGATTTGACTGCAGTTTATATTCATTTCTACAGAGAAATCATGAATTGAAAATTTAAAGGTTACTTTAGCTCATTTTTACACTATAAGATACGTGTGGAGTGATATGGGTGATACTCTGGGTAGTTTAACTCATATCTAGCCACTTTCCCAGTCAACCTTCGTATGTGATGCAAGGATAAGCTTTATCGATTCCTGCTGATCCAGGGATCTGAAGTTGTGTGTTTTCCTGCCCCGACAGGCACTCATGCCAAACTCTCCACCAAGCACACGAGCTTTGAGGAGCGCATTTACGACGTCCCGATCCGCATCAACGATGGGGGTCGGCCACCCTTGGAAGGCACTGTCTCTTTACCAGGTGGGTATTTTGCTATAGGCAACTTAAGATAGTCTGTCACCATGGGCAGTTTGAGGGAATTCTAGTCTTGGGTATGAGATTCTGTGACTATTCACTTGAAAATTTATCCTACCAAATACTGTGCTACTTTTCAGTCTCTTTCTGTACATGTGTGGAGGGCAGGTGTTTCCGGCCAGCAGCTCGCCAGCCTGGGATACCCACTGTGGGCATGGCAGTTGGTATACTGCTGACCACCTTTCTGGTCATTGGTGAGTATAATTTCTCCAAAGATTCCTATCCTGGGCCTGTCTTCATGGGCTGGGCTGGTGGCTTCTCCAAGGGCAAGCAATGCACTAGCCAAGAATATAGATCACCGGTACACTACACGAGTCTTTCCTGCTTGGGAGCTACTGCATTAGTGCCATCTGCCACCTGTCATCGCCATATTGGTTAGTTTGGGAAATATAAGAGGCTTTAGAGCATAAATTACATTTTATCCCTACTTACCAAGCTTTCATGATGGAGAAAAATGCAGTAGCTGTGCCTCTGCTACATGGCAGGCATTGTGGTTGATGGAGGATACAGTGATGGGCAAGACAAGCACAAATCCTATATCAGCGTTTATGGTCTTGTCTGCCATTGTTCTTAGCCTTCCAGTGGAGATGCTGCTAGATCTGAAACGTACGGTGCAGAACTTCTTTGTATATTTTCATGGCTGGGGACGCTGATTCTTATTACCCAGAATAACCCCATTGTATCACGGCTCTGGCTCTACCTTCGCCCCTCACCTGGCCAGACAGCAGAGTCCTCTGATCTGTCTTTTTTTGCAAACTCAGTGCCTACAGCAGGTTGCATATTCCCTTATCGAAAATGCTTGGGACCAGAAATATGTTGGATTTTTTCAGAGTTTAGAATATTATACATGATGAGATTATCTTAGGGATAGGATCCAACAGAAAATTCACTTGTTTCACAAATACTATATTTATATATCCTGAAGGTAATTTTATACAATATTTTAAATAATTTATGCATGAAATAGTTTTGACTGTGCTTTAACTGTGACCCGTCACATGAGGTCAGGTGTAGAATTTTCCACTTGTGGTGTCATATCAGCACTAAAGTAGTTTTGGATTTTGGAGCATTTCAGAGTTCCAGATTAAGGATGTTCAAGCTGCATAGTAATTACCTTCTTGTCCTTGTAAATATTAGAAATATTCTTCTTGTAAATATTAGAAATACTTCATTAGTTCATGTGCACCTGAGTAAAGGGATTCACAGTTTCATATCCTTTTTCTTTTAAAAGGAGGACTGGGATTATTCTCACTGCATCCGGTCTTTTCTTCTATGACACAACCTGTTATATTAGACTCTGATTCATGGGTCTAAAAGGGATCTCATTTCCTTATACCCTGCAGTCCAAACTCCTTATGGCATGTCCACTACCTACCTGCTGTCACAGTGAACATCATTTCTCCTAGAGAACAACTAATTGAGCTGGTTTTTTGAGGTCCCACTTGCTTACCCACCACCCCTATGCCTTTTCTTATTATATTTGCCCTCCCACCTTGAAAGGATTTGAGTTTATGCACCAAATAGCAATTTGCTTACATAAGGATTAAATCCCAGAATCCTACCACAAGTTAAAGGTTGGATGAGTTTGGGGATATATAGCAGTAATAGAATCTCACAGTTTTGTACCCTTACTCTTTTTAAAGTAGAATTGGGATTACAGGATTATTAATGGGTTTCTGAACACCCAGTCTTTTCTGCCATGATTCCTCCTGTAAACTTACAGGTTAATTTACGTAAAACAAATCCCTTTTTCATAGTGGGTTCTGATTGATAATAATACAGTTAGTGCTGAGATGCACAATATAATTTTGTAGAAGTTTAGGGATGAGAAAAACTAGAAAAATTAAGTAGTCTACTCAAGGTCACTCAACAGCACGGGCTGGAGCTGTGAGGAAGGCACCAAAGAAAATGTTATATTTGGTGTGGACACAGTGAAAGTCAGCTTTAGGTCTGACAACAGCTTTCTGGTTGTTCAGGTTGGGTTGTTTCCTCTAAAGAAGGGGAAGACAGACAGACTGGAATCAATACTTACAAACTGTCAGATACTCACACACTCAGTGTGGGACATTAGGTCCTACCTTCCTAGATACAGACCCAGTGAAAGCCACCAGGTCACATATGATTTGGGGCTTGATACATACATACTGATGACAGGACAAGCAATAAGCTTACTTATCCAAGAAAGCCAATGCCTAGAGTCCCTTATTCACCAGGACAACGAAACTTTGTTAAACCACAAACAAAAATGAAATTATGTGAGTCATTTTTTCCTACCAGGATACTACTTTATAAATGAATGTGACAGTACATTTTAAGATTCCATCCATTTGACTCTGAGCTTTCTCTTTTAGGTATAATTTTAGCAGTTGCGTTTATCCACATGAAGAAGAATAAAGGCAAAGATAATGTTCCAAATGCTGAGGCATCTGAAGTCAAACCTCTGAGAAGCTGAACTTGAAAAGGAATTTTTGAGTTTATATACCAAGTGCTATTTTAATAACAATTGTCTAATCCTATAATATTACTTTTCATCCAACATGTGCACTATAACTTCTTACAGATGTTCCCCCTTGCCCTTTAATATTTTACTCCTCCTAGATAGTTCATGTGCTACAGACATTAGAGATATTTTTTCATTTTCCCATGACATTTTTCCTCTCTGTAAAAGCCTTAGCTACTTATCTAAACCCAAAAATATATGTGTTTTTCCCTTTCGGGGAAAGATGGGCTGATTAAACATTCTGTACACTTCTTTCCTTCATCAAGGAGGGATAGCAGTTCTCATTTATGCTTTTCCCGATTCTATCCTGTGTCCTTTCATCCATGTCTCCCTCGGTACGTCATCGAATTTAGAACATTTGTCAAAGAACAAAGTGGCGTTTCAGGAAAAAAATAAAAGAACAGCCTTGTCCTTCAGTATGGACAGAAATGCTTCTGTATCACTAACCTTTAACCAACATGGCGCGTGCTGCTCTGCGGTCAAGGCTCTTCGGCCTGGGAACAGCACAGACCCACGGGAGCTGCTCAGAGTCACCTGTGTCCGCAGAGGCTGCCTTCATCAACGTGGACACAGGAAGCGACCAGCTGACCGGGCTTACCGCCTGCCATGCTTACATGCTACGCATGTTTTTGTATATTATATAATAACCCAAACTTTATTATTTAATGTGTGGAGGAAAATAAGAAAGCATGAAAGGAGTAGTGACCAAAATCAAGAATAAATGCTGGTTGGGGTTGTTTTTGTTTTACGGATCTCTTTGGCTTTGCTTCCTGGTTTCTTAAAATTTTTAAATTTTTTTTTATTTCAGAATATTATGGGTACAGATGTTTAGGTTACATATGTTGCCTTTGACTCACCTGAGTCAGAGCTACAAGCATGACTACCTTCCTGGTTGTTTTCATTTGCTGAGAGGAAGAACTAGTTAATAATGGTTAATCCACTGTTTATCAAAATTGCCTCCCATGTGGAATTAAGCCCAAGAGTAGGAGCCTTGGGCTTAATATAAAAATATAAACTCTACTGCTCACATGATTGTGGGTTGAGGTGTTCCCGGTAGGTACTTCAGGAACTTTTAAAATTTAAATAAGAGAACCTTGGATATTTTAAAGCATTCCTAGGCCTGAAACACTGTCATCTGGTTCCTGAGTGGAGCCTTGGGAACATTCAACATTACACAACCCCTCAGAAATTTTAACCATGAACAAGAACTCAACTGTGAAAGGCTGCTCATACAACGGCTGCTTTAGCAGGCCATGAGCTTGTGTTTTTGGTAAATAATCCTTTTTGTGATCATCTGTTATTTTTTTTTAGAAGCAAAAAACTAAAATACCTAAACTCTGTTTTTGAGACTTCAGTATTGCTTTCTTGTATACTATTAGACTGTGGCTTCAAACTATTGTTTTTTTCACACAGGGCTCATGGGAACCCTCACAGTAGGGAAGGTTATCTCCTGTGTCACCTCATGTTAAAAGACCAAACAAAAAATCCAAAAGCACCAAAAGCAAATTTACTTCCCAAATTATACACCAAGCTGAGGAATAGCACAACTTTATCAGCAGCTCTTTAGGTATTTTACCTGTGTGTTTTTAACTAAGGAATGACTCTGATGTGACATTTAGGTCACTTAAAATTACATGATTGCTTGCCCTGCTTACTTTCTGGAAATTGTATCTTCACTAAAAGACGGAGGCAGGTCTGCTGAGGTAGACTCGGGGGGTCTCTCCTGCTTCTACTGCACGTTATCCACGCTGGACCAACTGGTGTTTCCTGATAAGCTGATCACACAGAACTTTTCCATCAAGGACCATTGATTAGCACTCAAATTGCTCACGATGTTTCTTCCATGAGTGGGTCCCTCGCTCTCAACCCTCTCACCCTTCCGTGACCAGAGCCTACCCATTTTTAAAGACCAGTTTAAATACTGGTCCCTCTGGGAAGCCTCTGACTTCCTACAGGAGAACAGGCCACTGCCTCATCTAAACTTCCACACTTTTAGCAAGGAAAATGGTTTCCTCGGCCAGGGTCCATTCCATCTTCTTATAAGAATGTTGAATTTCCCACTGGGAAGCCCTGATGCAGTCTACATAGTTTGGGTAGAACCAACTCTCCGTTTTTCTCCAACCCTTCAGCTCTCGAGTTGGGTACCATCTCTCAGTGAGTTTCACTTCTAGAATTTTAGTTGCAACTCTTAGAAAAGAGCTCTCTTTGTGTGTAATTTGCTAAACTAGTAGGAAGTAAGCTGAACATTCTGGTTGCCATAAGAGATAAACCTTCCCCAGAATGAGAACCACATAAAGTCAGGAGATGAGAGAGAACATTTTGAAGATGTTGAGTACCTAGATCTAGCTGTGTGTGAAGGCAACCTTGTCCTAGACTTTTCCATCCTATGAGCCAATACCCTTTTTTGCTTACAACACAATAAATTTCTTCCCCTTGCAACTAAAAGAATGGATATTTGTACTTTGCATGTGGCCTTTCTCATGGTCTACCATGAGTGCCTGTTCGATCTCCCCAACTAGTCTGGGACTTCTCAGAATATCTCTTTATGCCACTGTGTGAGCACAAGTCCTGGCTCATAGTGGCTCCTCTGTAATTATTGGAAGAATAAACGAAGTAGCTGACTCAATTTGGCCACTTAGCTATTGCCATTTAAGTGCCACACATTTGACAAAGCTTGAACTAGAGGAAAAGGTGTAACTCTCATCCTTTGTGTTCACTTACAGTCTCCTCAAGGACCCCTTAAACTCCCCCCTCGACACCCTCTTTTTCCCTATACATAAACCCTGGTGTTTTGTTCAAACACCCTCAGAGCAGTCGTAGTGGTGAATGAGGCCTGGGAATGAAAAAGCTCCCGAGAATTTCTGGATGGCCAAGAAATAGTTGTGAGATGAAGAGGGTCTCAGGGTGGGTGGGGATGTAGGTGGAGACTCTTGTGAGCAGCTACGCAGACAGTCTCAGGGGCTTCTGCAGAGCAGTAAATCAAGAGTAGAGACATGGAGGTATTGGTCCGTGGTATAGATAATCACACGCAGAAAGCAGAGATCACCTCCCAAGTATCTAACACAAGAAGGGAAGAGTTTGCTTCCAGGGTTCTGTACAAGGCTATACTCATCGTGGGAGCTTGGCAAACTTAGAAAAGAAACAATATCTTACAATATCAACTTTGAAAAACTATTTTAACAATTTGCAAGTGTGCAGTTCAGTGGCATTAAGTACAGTCACACTGTCATGCAACTCTCACCACCATCCATCTCCAGAACTTCATCCTTCCAAAGGGAACCCTGCGCCCACTGAACACTAACTCCCACTTCTCTTCCCCCAGTCCCTGGGAACACCACTCTTTCTGTCTGTATGGATTTGATTATTCTAGATATCATATGCAAATGGAATTATATACTATTTGTCCAAAATATCAGCATTTTAAAGGTTTTAAAATAGTAACAAAAAAAGTAGCATTAAAACCTAGAAAGTTACCTCTTGAAAAGGACTACCTCAAGACTATTTTTGATTTTTGCATGTATTTGTCACACATTGTATACACATAAATGCACATTTTGCACATATGTGAAGATATCCTACCCACACACGTATACATAATGCACTTGTGTTCCCCAAACATACATCCCAGTTTATGAAATCCTGTCTCGTTCTTGCTGAGCCCCAAGGAGCATGTTTAGGTGTTGGCTGAGCAGCCATCTAGTACAGGGGTTCTCAATGGATGTCTATTAGAATCACCTGGAAGAGCTTTCATGACTATACATTCCATGGCTCCACCCTCAATTGAATTAGCATGCTTGGGCACAGGCCCCAGCTTTAGTATTTTTTATAAGAATCTCCCCCAGGTTATTGTAATATGCAACCACAAGTGCAAACCCTTGGTTCCTGGAAGATCAAGTTAGTACCAGGCTGGTGTGGAACGATTCTCTTTAGAGTCTGCTAGGGACTGATTTGTGTCTCCCCAAATTCCTGTGTTGAACCCTGAGCCCTAATGTGACTGTATTTGGAGATATGGCTCTGAGGAGGTCACCAGAGTGGGGTTCTAATCTGACAGAACTGATGTTCACAGATTCAGAGGCAGACACCAGAGCATACTCGCTCTCTCCACATACACACAGAGGAACAGCCACGTGAGGACAGAGCAAGGAGGTGGCCATCTGTAAGCCAGGAGAAGAGGCCTCCTAGAAACTGACCCTGATGGACCTTGATCTGGGACTTCCAGCCCCTAGAACTGTGGGAAATACGTGTCTGTTAAGCCATCCAGACCATGGTATTTGGTTTTGGTGGCCTGAGCTGACTTACACAAAGACCAAATCAGGATCTTTCCTAAGAACAACATTGGCTTCCCTATCCCCTCAACCTCTGGGGCTCTTTTAACCCTAACCTGCCCAGACCCTTCCCAGATGTCCACTCAGACTGTGACCCGGAACTCGGGAAGGCAAGAGGCTCTGCTGTTGGGAAAGCCACGCCTTAGGTGAAGAGACCCTTCAACTGAGAGCAGCGTGGGTCACTCTGCCACCACGTCAGAACCTGTGAACCTCAACCATGAAGCCAAGAAGGAAAAGGTGCTTCTTGCCCGCAGGTAGGCCAGAGCTGAGCGACGAGTGACAACGCTTCACTTTTCATCGCGGTTGCTGCTCTCGAAAATACACATAGAATACATGCTTATGTAAAGTGACTCTTGTGCATGTGCTTGGAGAAATGACAATATAAAATAATATTGATGATGTAAAAACAAAGAATATTTTTATAATACCATTACTTCCCATTTTATTGATTTTCCATGTTTGTATTTTTACATACCAGCATGATGCAAGCTGCATTCAACATTGCAAAATGATTCCCTGAGCATCTGCTATGTGTTAGTCATTTGCAAGCCATCTGGGCCTTTAAGACAAAGGGAACAGATTACGGAGATGACAGGCAGTTCTGAAGGGCAAGGGCTGCCCTGGAATCCAGGGGTAATAACACCGACGGCTAAAACACAAGTCAGACTCGAGGGCTCCATGTGTTATTTGTCTCCAAATAGTCAATGGTTTCTTTGGACAGAAACCAAAGCCCCTTTTTTTTTTCCATGTGTTCCTTGTCGTGGGAGAGCTGGCCGTGCGGGCAGGGCGACAGCAAGGTGGAGGGAAGGGGTGGGCCATGGAAGCAAGCGTTCCTCTGATGGAGGGAAGCATTTCCATTTTTCCATTGCAACAATTGGGTGGATGTGGATGTGTAAGTCAGGACTCGAAGGCCACATTTGGAAGAAGAGGAGGGTGTGCACATGGGAGGTAGGAATAAAAATAGCACATGTGTTTACCCAGCGATTTTAGTTACTCTTTTGGATTAAGCACAGGACTGAGAGGAAATAGAATATATTTTGGGTAGCAGAAGACAAACTGAGCCTCTTTGACTCCTGACCAAAAAAAAAAAAAAAGATCTCCAAAGCAGAATTTCCTGCGGCTCTGCTCAGGCACAACCAAAGTCGATCATGGCCTTGGTTCGGGGTAGACACACAGAACTAGGGGAAGGGTCTGGAAGCGGCCAGGCCAGCTGTGGGGCTGGAGGGGAAGGCCCTGGCTAGGGGTTACCCTGCTGAGTGCTGCTGTCGCAGCGGGATCTCAGGCAGGCTTCCTGGGGCCTGTGAGGCGGGAGGACAAGGATTTCCGTGCAAGCAAGCATGGCCTACTGGGTGGACACTTGCTGACGCCCTGGCACAGTCTGTGCTGAGCACACTGGCACTGAGGCAGGCCTTCCACTACGGGGCTTAAGTTCTTCCTGGGCGGTTCCTACATCTTCTCAGTCCAGCTTCCCCTCTGGCAGCACCACACTGTCTAAGCAGGAAACTGGGAAAATGTTTGGGACCACGTGGGCGGTAGTGAGTTCTCTAGCAGGCTCGCTAATGGGTCAGAGTTTGGCCCTCCAAGAAGCAGAGGCCATGGCAGAATCAGACAGCAAGAAATCTATGGCGGGAAAGGCCTGTGGAGAATAAGCGGGAGGGAACAGGAGCAGGTGGAGAGAGCCCCCACCCATGATGAGATGCGAGAGCTGTTCACGCAGGGAAGGAAGAAAGGACGATTGACAGGAAGAGTCTCAGGCCAAAGTGCAGTTCTGAGACCGCGTGAGCTCGGCTGGCACAGAGCGCCACCGCAAAGGTCATCTGTTGCAGGACCCCAGGTTGGGAGGAACCCACCAGGCTCTAGGACCCCACCATGCTCGGTCACAGACTGGGAGGGCGATGCTGTGATCCCAAAGATAACAGAAACTGGAGATCACAGCACCCAGCACGTGCTCCCACGGCTCTCAGAGTCCCTCGTTTATTCATCAGATTTTCATTGAGCCCCATGGCCAGATACTGAGCTGGTCACCCGGAACACAAATAACAGCTAATAACAACAGCTAATAACAATAGCTAATAACAGCGTTTGCAATGTGCCAGGCACTATTCTAAATGCTTTGAATCCTTATAACAACTGTACGAAGTAAAGACAATGATGTCTGTTCTTCAGATGACAAACCACCACACAGAAAGGTTAAGTATGTAACTTGCTCAAGGTCACATACCAAATAAGTGACCCCAGCCATCTGCCTCTACAGCCCGTGCCCTACATCACCATATTTCATCTCATCGAAGGTGCCATTTATGTAATATGTTTCATTATATGACACTGAGAAAGAAAAGAGCACTGTCAATTAACTACAACATGCTACTATCAGTAAGATGCACTCTCCATTTCAGATATATTAAGGTGTGGGAAAATGTGAATCAATAGTTATATTATACAAAGGCATTATGCTGGTTCTCAAAGACTTCACAATTGAGAAGGCCAGACAGACCCATGCAATTGTCATGCTATGTGGTCAGTACCAAGTGCCACCCAAGAGAAGCATATAAATTGCTGCAGTGGCAGAGAGGAGCAAATCATTTCTGCCATCTGAGGTTGTCTGGGAACCAGCAATCTCTGCCCCCAGGAATTGGCACCCAGCTGAGTCTTAGGTTTCTCCAAATAGAGAAGGGAAGGGTGGAATTGGAAAATTTTGAATATTTTAGGGGCCTTCGTTGATAATGCTAATAATAATATAACATAACTAACAATGGCTAATAATGTATTGAGTTTACCACATGCCAGGCCCTGTATTTAGGGCTTTTCATGCACCATTCTGTTTAATCCTCACAGAAACCCTGAGAAAATCCTCTTCTCAGACCTCTCATTTTATGGAGAGGAAGCGGAGGCTCAGGAGACGAACTGACCTGCCCCACAGCACACAGCTTGTGGATACTAGAGCTGGGGTAAGAGTCACCAGCAGTGTGGCTCTCAAATGTCAGATGTCAACTGTGCTGCTGCCCACCTCTCAGAAGACAGTTAGGGACAAGGCATGCTTGCCCGTCATGTTCTGGGAGGAGCCTGAGTGAGGGTGGACGTGGCCAACCACAAGGATTGTGGGGGATGACTGATGGGTTGGGAGGTTCTGGAAGTGTTGGTGCAGCAAGACGGGGATCTGAGTCATCTCAACCTTCAAGTATTTGCTGAGCGTTCACTCTGAGCAAAGGTCTGTGCTGAGCATCAGGGGAGCCATTGGAGGGAGTCCTGGGCTGAGCACCAAATGTTGAACGAATGATGTGACATTGGGTCCCTCCCTCCCTGCTGGCCTTACCTCCCGCCTCCTTCCCCTTGCTCAACAACTTCAAGTCACCCTGGCCATCTGTCACTTCCTCAAGAAGGCCAAGCTCTCTCCACTTCCATTCCCCTATATGTGCCTCTGCCTGGAATGTTCTCCTACCCTCAAGCCTCTTCTGCATGGCTGGCTCTTTTACCTGCTTTAGGTCTCAGTGTAAAGATTATCTCCTCTGAGATGTTCTGCCTTTTAGTTTCCATCACAGCACCTTGTTAATTTCCATCCTAGAACTTTTCATAATGTGCAATCACGCCCACTATCACTTTGCATCTTTAGGGGCAGGCCCTTGTTGACTGTTGCTTCCCAACAGTGAGCATCTTGCCTGCCATAGAGTAGGTGCTTCATATGTGAATGGACAAATAGCTTAGCTTAGGATCTAATTAAGAGTCAAGATGTACATCTGACACAGAATAATCAAGTGCTGAACTGCTTAGAGAATGCAGAGGTTGATGTGTGCTGACACTATCAAGGAGATGGGAGAGTTGAACAGGGTGGGTGGAAATCTGTTAGGAGTGACCAGGGAGGAAAAACCAGCTGGGGAGAAGAACTAGTCTGTGAAGAGACAAAGCAATTTTCTATCCCCTGCAGGGTTTTTTTGTTTTTTTTTTTTTGAGACAGAGTCTCACTCTGTCGCCCAGGATAGAGTGCTGTGGCGTCGTCAGCCTAGCTCACAGCAACCTCGAACTCCTGGGCTCAAGCAATCCTTCTACCTCTGCCTCCCGAGTTGCTGGGACTACAGGCACGCGCCACCACGCTTGGCTAATTTTTTGTATATATTTTTAGTCGGCCAATTAATTTGTTTCCATTTTTAGTAGAGAGTAGGGTCTCGCTCTTGCTCAGGCTGGTTTCAAACTTCTGACCCCAAGCGATCCACCCGCCTCCCAGAGTGCTAGGATTACAGGTGTGAGCCACCGCACCCGGCCCCCTGCAAGTTTTGAAGCACCTTCATTTTCAGTATCTGAAATCACCTTAGCTTTTCTCACCTCCTGGGTCCTTCCTTCTACTTACTGGAACATGGAGCTATGACCACAAAGACCATTTGTCCAGCTCTCCCCGGCAGGTGTTGGTGGCTCCCCCAGGTACTAAACATGACATTAAACCCGAACTCACATATGACTCTTCAGTGTAGGAAGGAGGGTACTCTGGGGAACAGTTACGGATGCAATCCTCACTTTTACTCTGCATCATGTACAAAGTGACCCCCAGTGACCGGAAAGGCTCTCAGATGGCCATATTTTAGAATGTCTTCAAGGTTTCCAGAAGTAGAGATAGATGAGTACAACGTATGTGATTTGGGTGATGGATAACCTAAAAGCCCTGACTTCACCACTATGTAGTATATCCACGTAACAAAATTATACCTGTACCCCATAAATTTATACAAATAAAAAAAGTAGTAGAAATAGATTCCACTGATTACAATGCATTCTGCGAGCTGTTTCTGTTTTGTTTCTCACACAGGGATATAATAGAACACATCATTTGATTCACTCACTGAATTAATGTACTTGCACAACTTTGAATTTCATGGATTTCCATACCATACATTTTGAAAGTAAATAAAGGTCAAGGCTTGTTAACCATTTTTTATATGTCCTGACTGATGTTCAATAGGCATTTTTCTATCTTACTTATATACAGAGACATCTCTCTGTAGAGTACCACGTCTCATTTTTGTTATTTATTCACGTCTCCCTCCTCCTACCCCACACCTCCTTCAAGAGCACACTCTGAGTTCCTTGAGGGCAGGAGATCATGTCTTATCATCATAACTCTGTTGCCTGCAAAGAATATTCAATAAAACAGCACCTTGGTAAATATTGAATTAAAGTGAAGCATCCTGAGAGCTTCTAGAAGTTCAGTTCTCTGCTCTTTTTAGCAGAGCGAGTTGCCTCAATTCATATGAGCCCAAAGTTGTTGCCTGTTAACCCCCCGTACAGACCAAAATCTGTGTCCTACTTGTCAAAAACTATTAAAGAGCAGAAATCTCTTTTTAGCTTGAACCGATCTGTGACTTAATTTGGAAAGCCTCTCCTCACCCCAAATTAGACATGATTGAATAAGAATAAAGAAGGAGGAGCTAAAAATAACTTTCTACTATAGTGGAACAACAATTTAAAAATTTAAACAAAACCCTTTGCTGCAAACTCAAATGATTTAAGAAGCTTCTAGCTATTTCAGAGTTTGAAAGGAATATTAATCACTGCATTTAAGCCAAGGACACCATGTGACAGAGCTAGAAATGAAGTCATCTGGGTATGTGTTTTCTGGAACCCTGCCCCGAATGGCTTTCTCCTTGACACATGTCCAACTATTTAACACAGCTTAACATTAGTAATGTTTATAACCTTTTTATAAAATCCTGTTTAAAATATAAAGGAAGCATGGAAAAATGCTCAGGGTGAAGGCAAAGCAAAAGAAAAGAAAGACGGAGGACATTTGTTGAGGGTGAGTGAGTATCCGCCCTGGCAGCGTATGGTAGTGTGTGGTGGGCTTTCTCTGTCAGTCACAGCCTTGTTCAAAGAGTCATCTCCATGGTTGGCAGGAGCAGGATATTTGCTCCTTGAATTAGGGTACTCTGAATTTAGCTCAGGATCATCTTCTTCAGATGCATGTGTTATTTACTTAATCCACAAATTACTATTACTTTTGTTTTATGTCCCTAAGCAGCAGTCAGAAAGTAATGGTAACAATCACTCCAGCCCTTCTTCTTCCAGTTTCCTTTCTACTAATCTTTCTCAACACAATCCCATCGAGTCTGCAGAAGGAATTTTGGGTGTTCCCAGACTACAAGTTCCAGGACTCTTCCACCAAATGATTAGCAAAACCAATGTTCCCAGTAATATCTGCCCACCTTGGATCATTCTTGTCTCTCGTATTTTTGCCACGATCAGAGCCCTATCCTAAGATCAGCTGGAAACTATTTTAAGGAAGCAAAAGGTATGAAGACCTGTCTCTGTGAGGCCAGATTGTGGAGTTACAGAAGGACTTAGTAAAGGCTCCCGACAGCTGGGAAAAGTCAGAGTGCTGCAGAATTCATAAACCATGTTAAGAGGTTTGGTGCTCTGGAAAAAAAGCGCCAAAATGTTCCGATCATTAAATCACTCAACTTAAATCACTTTCAGATGAGGAAATTCAGGACAAACATTACCAACTTTTTAAACTACATTATATGTTCCAAAAGCAAAATGGAAAACAATAAAGCTGAATGGTCTGTTCTTCCCCACCCCTGCTTTATACAGGTGATTTCAAATTTTGTAAAAGCAGAGTAGAGTCAAAAGAAGTTTTCAGTATGTATGCCCTTAGAGCCAATAACGTGAAAATACAGAAACGGTGGACCATTGATTCAAAGGAATCTAATCGTTACATGGTTCTGCCAGTGAGAGTGCTCAATGTCAGAGCATCCAATACATGTTAGATGCTTAGTAAATGTTCACTTGATACATGAATAAATGCCGATAATGCAAATAAGCTGAAGAATAAAGTACTTTCAGAACTCTACTCTTAAAGTTTGTCAGAATAAGATTATCCTATGAAACAATAAAAATAGTGGCCAAAAAAAAAAAAAAAAGAAGACAAAAACTTACAGATGAAAGTATTGACAAAAATTAGAGAAGAAAATTATAAGGAGGAAAAAGTAGTTGAAAAGGTATAATGCAGTAAGAGGCCTTGAAAACAGGACTGATTTCACAATAAAGTGATAATGAGGGTGATCATGTGGGTGGCAACTTGCATATAAGAGTAACTCAGCAAGCAGCCTCCAAGACTGCCCCCAACACTCCTGGCATTCAAGCCCCTCTGTAATCCCCTACCATGAGTGTGGGCTGGATTTAGTGACATCATCCTACTGAATACAATCTGACAGAAGTGGTGGGATGTCACTTCTGATATTAGGAAACAAACAGATGATGTCGCAGGCTGCCCTCTCTCCCTCGTTCAGTTGCTTGTTCAGGGAGGCTGGCTGCCATGTTGTGGGCTACCCCACGGAAAAGCTCACGTGGCAAAAAGCTGATGTTTTTGGTTAATAGCCAGAGAGAGGCTGAGGCCTGCCAACAGCCATGTGCATCCAAGTACACTCCTGCAATCATTTACTATGTTAGGAATATGTATTAATAGATGTGGGTTCCTTTTATCTATCTCAAGTATCGCTATGTTATTGCCGAAAAGCACATTGTAGCCATTCTGTCACCTCACAGAGATGAATGGCGGCCCCGTGGGCTTAAGAATGACCCAGAACACATCCTTGCCTAAAGGACCGGGCTGAGAAAATAGATGTCTTCTCAGACTCAGTTTACTCCTTTGTTCTCCCAATTCATAACTTTGCTTCAATGTCTGCTTAGAAAATTCCAATCTAATTTGACTGGGGAGACAAAATAGGTGACTAACAGCCAAAACAAAATAGTCCTCAAATTGTGATATTTTAAAATGAGATTTGTCACTTTCTCTTTTTAAAAACAGATACTTGAAGAAAAACATTTTAACAGGATTGACTTATAACACAGACATTTGGATGTGGCTATTTTGATTTAGGGAATATTTTGATACAACTAATTTAACCTCCGTGTTTTGATGCTTCATCAAAATGAAAAATGACTGCTTTTTAAAATTACCAAATGAGATGGCAGATTTCTGGATCTCTCCATTCCTGATCCTCCTCTAACCTAGAACACCCTGATCTTAACTTCCAGCTAGAAGTTGTCATGGGTGAAATTTAGGGATGGGGTAAGGATGCCAACTTTGCAGGATTATAAAGTTTATGGCACATTAAGATGACCTGTTGTCTTAATTTTTGCTAATACGACTTCGCTTTTGAGATCTTCATTCAACATGAGCAGTCTCCACTAACCTAACTCCACGCAAACGCATTTTCCAACTTTGGATGTTGATGGACAGCAGTGTGTAATCTATGTGCCATCTGGTGAGCCCCTAGTAGATAAGAGCACAAGATCTGGTGTTAGCATTCCATCTACTCACAGTTTGACAGAGGGCAAAACTATTTAATATCTTTAAACTTTGGATTTTTCTTTTATAAAATGGATCCAATAATAGTATTTGTGTAGATTAAATGAAATGATGTAAATGAAGTCCTTGGCAGACTGCCTGTATAATAGATTATTTACTATTAGTACTGTTATCAGAAATGTTTATTTAAAGTGGACCTGAGAAGGTGATTCCATTAATAACTTCCTAATGTTGATAAAATATAGGTAAGAATAATGACAGTGTTAGTAACAGTGGTTCTCAAACACGGTTGCATACCAAAAATCACATGGAAAAACTTCATCTTCCTGTGATGATGGTATAAGGTGGTCTGTACTTAACCTTCTATGATAAACAACTAGAAAACTGAACAAAATACATGCAGTTGTTTTCAGATACTGGACTACAGGCAGCACATGACTGATTCTTAAATGAAGAGAAACAAAAAGTAAGCCATGTGAATTCCCTAGCTCACTGCCCGAAGGAAATGTATGGACCACTGACACAGGGAAAGGGACTCCAAAGAGTGTGTGGCAGACTTGTTGAAGTGAAGAGATGGATGTTAGAGTTTGGGTAGGCCGAGGTGGCTGAAATTGTGGGACAGAGTAGGAGTAACACAAGAAAAGGAACTACAAAAATTTGTATAAGGCTTCCCTTGAGTTTTTGCTGGGTACTATGCTGCATGTGTAAAAATGTGAAATGCCACAAATCTGGGCACAGAATGACCACTGAGTTGTAAGCTGAATAATTCTCCGAGTGTGCACAGGGGGAGGGAAGAGGTTTGAGCTCTGACCAATCATACTAATGAGTCCTTTTTGATCATTCACAACATTCAGTGGAGAACTGAGAGGAGTCACATCACAGAAGAGGGCTGTACCATTCTTGGAGCAAAGAATACTCTAGACCTAGCAAAGCTTTAAAACTGGCTCCAAAGGGATAAAACAGAATAGCAAGTAACTGATTGCAAAATAAAACCCAACACTCTTTAAAGGAATAAAATTAAAATTCAGTAAAATTCAGACACTCGCAAGATAACATTCATAATGTAAACATCCAATTAAAAATTGCTAGGTATGCTAACAAAGAAAAATACCACACATGCGTAGGAGTCAATAGAAACAGACCTAGAAATGACATAGGGAACTAGCAGACAAAGATGTTAAAATAATTATTACTATATTTTAGTAAAGAAAAAACATGGTGAAGAGAGCAGATATAAATAAGAACTCAAATAGAAATTATAAAATGAAAAATGCAATATCTGAAAAGGTTCACTGGGTGGTGTTAATAGACAGCCACCACAAAATATTAATGAACTTGAAGATGGCAATAGAATCTATCCAAACTGAAGCATAGAGATAGAATGAGGAGACAAGCCACAAACTGGGAGAAAATATTTGCGAGAGACATTTCTGACAAAGGACAGTAATCTAAAACACACAAATAACTCTTAGAACTCAACAGTAAGGAAACCACCTGATTAAAAAAATGGACAAAAGACCTGAACAAGCACTTCAAAGAAGATATACAGATGGTAAATAAGCATATGAAAAGATGCTCATCATGTATCATGAGGTTATTGCAAATTAAAATAATGGGATACCATCACACACCTATTAGAATGGCTAAAATCCAAAACATCGACAACACCAAATGCTGGAAGGATGTGGAGCAACAGGAACTCTCATTCATTGCTGGTGGAAATGAAAAATGCTGCAGCCACTTTGAAAGACAGTTTGGCAGTTTCTCATAGAACTAAAAATACTCATACCATACAATTAAGCACACTCCTTGGTATTTACCCAAATGAGTTGAAAACGTGTATCCACATAAAGAAACTTATAGCATCTTTATTCATAATTGCCAAAACGTGGACAGTAGGTAAATGGATAAACTGTGGTACATCCAGATGATGAAATATAATATTCAGTGCTAAAAAGAAATTAGCTATAAAGCCATGAAAAGACATAGAGGAACCTTAGATGCATATTACTAAGTAAAGGTGCCAATCTGAAAAGGCCACATACTGTGTGATTTCAACTATATGATGTCCGGAAAAAGGCAAAATTATGGCGACAGTAAAATAAATCAGTGGTTTCCAGGGCTTGAAGGGGAGGGAGGGATGAGTAGGCAGAGCACAGAGGATTTTTAGGACAGTTAAACCATTCTGTATGATACTATAATGACGGATACATGTCATTGTACATTTGTCAAAATTCATAGCATGCACAATATCAAGAGTGAATCTTAAACTATGAATTGGGAGTAGGGGAGTGGGGATGAATCAGTTGTAACAAGTGTAACACTCTGATGCTGTATGTTGATAGGGAGGGTGTACATGGGGTGGGGCAGGAAGTATATGGTAAATTTCTGTACTTTCCACTTAGTTTTCCTGTGAACCTAAAACTGCTCTGAAAAATAATTTTTTAAAAAATAAACAGAGCCTCAATGACCCATAGGATAATATCAAGCACTCCAACATTTGTAACTGGAGTCCTAGAAAAGGTGTTAAGAGAGAAAATATTTCAATAGTGGCTGTTAGTTTTCTGACAGTGATGAGTACTTATAAACTCTTCCAACCCCTCCCCCTCTGCTCAAAATACACCAAGGTACACTGTAATCAAATTCCTAGAAAACAGTGATGAAATTAAACCTTAAAAGTAGCCAGAAAAAAAAGACACACCAAAAATAGGTAAGAATCAAACATAGACTTCACATCAGAAAACATCCTGGCCAGAATACAATGACTTTTTTTTTGGAATGCTGAAATGAAATCAATCTAGATTTCTATATCCAGCAAAGACATTCTTCAAAAATAAAGATAAAAATAAAACTTTAAGACAAGAGCCAAGGGAATTTGTCACCAGCAGTCTTCTCTACAAGAAAAGTTAAAAGGAAGTTCTTTGGGCAAAAGAGAAAACACAGATGAAAATTTGGATCTACACAAATGTGATGGTTAATTCTATGTACAAACTTGACTTGGCTAAGGAATGCCCAGATGTCTGTTAAAACATTATCTGTGGGTGTGTCTCTGAGGGTGTTCTAGAAGAAATTAGCATTTGAATCAGTAGACTGGATAAAGAAAATCGTCCTCACCAATGTGGGTGGGTATCATCCAACTCGCTGGGGGCCTGAATAGAACAGAAGGGCAGAGAATAGGTGAATTTGCCATCTCTGCTTGAGTTGGGCCATCCATCTTCTCCTGCCTTCTGACATAAGTGCTCTTGGTCCTCCAGACTTTGGACTTGGACTTATACCATTGGCTCCCCTGGTTCCCAGGACTTTGAGTTTGGACTGGAACTACACCACCAGCTTCCCTGGGCCTCTAGCTTGTAGATGGCAGCTCACAGGACTCTTCAGCCTCCATAATTGTCTGAGTCAAATCCTCATAGTAAATCTCTTTCTATAAATCTATATATATCCTATTGGTTCTGCTTCTCTGGAGAACCCTGACTAATACAATGAAGGAATAAAGAATACTGGCAATGGTAAATATATAAGTAGATATTAGAAATTTAAATTTTTCTTTGAAACATAGTTGACTGTTTAAAGCAAAAATATAATGTATTTTGGAATTCATAACATGTAGCAATAAAATATGTGACAATATAGTAACAAAGGATGAGATGCAGGAAATGGAAGTATGCTGTTAAGAGTATCTTATATTAGGCACAAAGTGGTATGTTATTATTATAAACCTTAGATTAAACTTAAAATACAAAGAGATATAGCTAATAAATATTATGGTTTATTACAGAGATAAAATGGAATACAAAAAATTATACTTAATCCAAAAAAGGCAAAAAAAATATAGATGGAATAAAAAACATTTAGGAAAATGGTATATTTAAACTCAACTAAATTGATAGTTACATGATATGAACAGTAAAATTAAAAATATTATCAGACTAGATTAAAACATACGACCCAAATATATACTGTCTATAAAATAACTTGAAATATAAAAATGGTAAAAAATAAAAGGATTAATGCCTCCCAGATTGTTCTTTTTACTTAAGATTGCTTTGACTATACGAGGTTTTTTCTGGTTCCATACAAATACTTTAAGACTTCTTTGCTTAATTGTCCTATTCCAGTGACTTCTAGTGTCTTCCTTAAGATCACGGAAACGAATAGTTTTTTTTTCTTTCAGGGGTGAATGGAGAGTGTTTTCAGGCAATGAGTTGGGGGCCCTCCTGGGTTGGTGGCTCTTTACTTCTTGGAAAGAAAAGAACCAGGATCCTAGTGCCCTCAAAGACACGTACATGTTGTCCAGCACGGTCTCCTCCAAAATCTTGCGGGCCATTGCCTTAAAGGAGGGCTTTCATTTTGAGGTAAGGTATTTGTGGGACTTGCTCATTTTCCTTCTTTTGCTCTGTAGAAAATCTAAGGCATTTCTTGTTCTTTTGGATTATCCCTTCAGGAAACATTAACTGGCTTTAAGTGGATGGGAAACAGAGCCCAACAACTAATAGACCAGGGGAAGACTGTCTTATTTGCATTTGAAGAAGCTATTGGTAAGACGTGATAATGAGGATCATAAAATCAGTTAATATAGAATGTAAGTAAATGAGAAAAAGGTTTGGATTTGGGTTTAAAAGATCCACAGTGAAACAGGAACACACAATTTACTTTGCTTTTCTAGTACTCAGGTTGAGCGTTGAACTGTCCTGCTCCAAAATTAGTATCTCAGATATTTTTCAGCAAAAAGAAGTGTCTTACAAATAATCAAGCCATTAATGTAAGAATCCTTTGTCCAGGTGACAGTGACACCAAGTCCAGCCAGAATGACTGAATAACCCTTGAATTAAACTGTCGATATAATGAGCAGAAAGGAGAGCTCGCGATACAAATTTGAAATTCATGTTTGTGCCCAAAATTTTTTAGCTATTACTTTAGTAAAAACTAACATGCATTAAGTTTATTTATTAAGATATTCATCTGTACTTTCCCTGTAGCGCCAACATACACACATGATTTAACTAATTTAATAAAGTGTAATAGCTCAACTTTTGCTCTTTTGTTGTCAGATTTGGCAGACTTGTCTCTCTATAGCCTTTTAGTTTTTAATAAAAAACTTTTCTTACATTTGTTTATCAAATATTAGTTGCATATCTGTCACTCAGTGACTCTGGAGGGAGTGGATGGCACTGACCTTAGCCTGCAGCAGCTTACATAGGTCTAGTTAGTGACCACACAGGAGTGCGAGAGGCCAGGTGTGAATGTCAAAATGAATACTGTAACTAAGAAGAATGCTGGAATTCAGAGAACAATATATGTTGACTAAAACAACTGGAATCAATTCCATGTGAGCTGGAGGGACTTGCAACAAATCTAGTGGATGAGCACCACTGGGCCAGGAAAGGAAACCTTCCTCACAGGCTCTTCCACAGACACTTCTTGAAAGCCTGCTATGCGCTAGACACTGGGCCAAATTCTTTAATATATGATGATAAGTGAGAAACATGCATGCACTCAACACTCTGCAGCCTCTGATCTGCGGTAGCCAGCATGCATACACATATATGGTTAGACACGGTACTGTACAGGAACCCACTCCTGAGGGTGTGTGTGACGTGTGTTTCTGCAGGATACATGTGCTGCCCTTTCATTCTGGACAAAGACGGCGTCAGTGCCGCTGTCATAAGCGCAGAGCTGGCTAGCTTTCTCGCAAGCAAGAATGTGTCTCTGTCTCAGCAGCTGAAGGCCATCTATGTGGAGTAAGTAGCTCTAAGTGTTCTTTTATGTTCTTGTGCATGAGACATTACTATTCTTTCTAATGCTCTTTGGTGATGAAGTGTATTTTTTATGAAGGCTAAGTAACAGATTACCTTTTCCTTCTGATACATAACCACTTATTAGTGATTACCATTTGTGATTGCATTAATTCTTAACAAATGAGAACATTAGTCGCAGAAATGACTAATGGATTAGTCATTAAGTGACCACTGTCAAAAAAGATGAAATGTATTCATAATATATCTACTCAGTCTTTGTAGCAATTACTCAAGTCTGCCTGTGTAATACAGAAGCTTCCAGAGACTACAGAAAGCCAGCATGGGAGTGCCAGGGTTGCGTCCATAATATTGTGACTTACAAATGCAGGTCAAAGGCCAGGCTGTCATTTTGTGGTCCCTGGGGTAGTTGGACCTCTTTTTTAATGCTGAATTATTCCTTTGAAGTTAGTTATGATTATTTGTTTCATTTTTTTAGAACACACTGGTTGATACACATGTCCTGTGTCCACTCTGTGGAATGATTTTGTTCCTCATGTTGCACCAATGTTATTTTTTTTACAGGTATGGCTACCATATTACCAAAGCTTCCTATTTTATCTGCCATGATCAAGACATCATTAAAAAATTATTTGTAAACCTCAGAAACTATGATGGAAAAAATAATTATCCAAAAACTTGTGGCAAATTTGAAATTTCTTCCATTAGGGACCTCACAACTGGCTATGATGACAGCCGGCCTGATAAAAAAGCTGTGAGTAATGCTTACTTTTATCAATTAGACCTCTTTTCCTGTTTCCCTTTTTTAATCATTTGAGTAGATTAACGTATTGAATCATATAATTAATCGAAGCTGATTTTAGGCATTTAGGCATGATTATAAATAAGCTATAGAAATATATGGAAAGCTAAAAATCATGGGCTAGAACTAAAAGAGATCTTACTTGTCATCTAAGCCAACACTGTCATTTAACACCTTAGGAAATCAGTACACAAAAGTGCAGAACTTGTCTGTGGTCCAGGAAGAATCTGGGTCTTTTGACTCAGGATCCAGTTGTTTCTCCCCATCAGCAGTGCTCGCATTTGAGGGAGCGTCAGTCACCTAGAAGGCTGGTTAGAAGATAGTGCTGGCACCCGGCCTGGGAGTTTCTAACTGAGCAGGTCTGGCGTGGGGCCAGGTGATGCTCATGGCCCTGGTCCTCACTTTGAGAGCCTGTTTGCTTCCAGTTAGTTTTCTCCTATACTCTGAAAGTGTGGGGTCTGTAGAGCATGAGTTTGCATTCCTCACCCCTCATGGCCCCCATGAGAGTCAAAAAAGACCCAAAGGTAGCAGAAGAGAATTGCCAGCCATGGCTGGGCGGTGAGGAGAGCAGAGTATGAATATCTTTATGAGAGGTTAGACGTGCTCTTTGCTATTTACCTTTCTATGTTTTTAATTTTCATCTCCCCCCAATGTATTTTTAAAAGATAAATCATATTTAAGAAGGTTGCCTCAATGCCTCATTGCGATGCCGCGCAGACGGCGCCTTCGCTCTCGGTTGTTTCTCCGGGTATTTATGGCTAGATTCCGAAATAATGAGCTTTTATGGTAATGCTTTGGCTTATCAGTGTTACAATTTATCAATTTTCTATCACTGAGATAAAGGTTTAGTTCTTACACTTTCTACGTTCGATACTGCCCCTTTTCCTCTGCCCTCACGATACATATGCCGCAACTGTTGGTTGAATCAGATTCTACGCCGTTATTATTTTGACTAGTAATTATCATTGGCTGCTTAGCCAAGGAGTGTATTTTGATTAGGTTTCCCTAATATGTATAAGGAGTTATATTTCTTGTAATTAGCAGTTGCTTTGTTCTCTTGTTTGCCTGGATTTCTATGTAACTATCACTAGTTCTTCCCAAATTCTTCAAAAACCTCTCAGTGGGGTTTTCCCCGTGGCCTGTTTCCAGTGGCCCCTCCTGGGCCCTCCGTCTGGGCTGGGCCAGCTGTCATTCTGGGACTGTTCTCCAGGCTTGAGTCCCTTGCTCCTAGAGCCCATGGCTCACTTACTCTTTCTGTATTTATTTTCCTAGATCACAGCCTCTAGAAGCTTTCTGAGAAAAAGCGAGTGGGAGGCAAAATTTTGGAAGCATTAGGTTTGAAAATGCCTTATTGTAGCCTCACACTTCATTCTTCACAGCTTTGACAGCTTTGCTCCATTATTGCTTGCTCTCCAGTGTGGCTGTGGAGCCTGCCGCCATTCATTCATTCAGCAAATAAGTGAAGCCTGCCGTGTGCGGGAACGAGGATGTGGATGCCACACTCTGTTCAGTCCTTTCTATGCAACTGGGTTTTATTTTTGTCTCTAGGAAAAATTTAGGAACTTTTCTCTAAGCTTCAGGTTCAAAAACTTCACAGTAGTGTGGGAATCTTTTAATTCATTTTTTCCTGTGCACTTTGTCTGTAGAATTATTTGTTTTAGTTTTGAGAAGTTTTTTGATTATGTGTCAAGAAAGGGGGCTAGTTAATTGGTTTTTAAGCGGCTCCCTTCCCTGTGTTTCCTGTTCTCCTGTTCCTAAGTAGTTCCTGGTTAGACGCTGGCTGTGGAAGCCGGGGCCTGCTGCTCTCCTTGCTTTCCTGGCGTCCGTCTCTACCCCGTGTTCCGTTTCTGGGAGATTCCCTCAACTCTAACTTTCAGTGACTCATGACTATTTCACTTGTTACTCTCTAATTTATTAAAAATAGTGTCCAATTCTTTTTTTATGTACACATTTTCTTATCTCTCTAAGGATATTAATTACAGCTTTTAAAAATGTAGATTTTTTTCTCCTATCTTCTCTTTATTTCCTCCAATTTCTTTTTTTAAATTTGTTTTGGACTTTGTATTTTATCTAATGTCTTTTCCCAAAAGTCTGGTGATCCTTGATTGTCCTTTGGACACTTAAGAGCGGATCGAAAACTGTGTACGTGTGGCTCTGTGTACACATGCAGGCCAAATGACTCACTTCACTCAGGGGATATTGGGCAGCAAGTCAACTTTTTAATGGGCCCCCACTGGAGGCGTTTCTCTGGAGACACCTGGCCTTAATAGTGTGTGCAGGAGCTACAAGCCGGGATGCCAAGGCCCTGGAAGCATGGCTGGGGACAGAGCTGGGGTCTCTTACCCTGGGGGCTTTCACTTGATCCCTCTGTTTTCACCAGACACTGCCCTCCATGGTGCCTTGTGTCCCCAGCTCCTGGGCCTTCCTGGTTCAGTCTCAAGACAATTAAACCATCTCCTACAGAGACAGAGAAGAGGTGGTTTCCTGACTGCATGGGCTGGGGCGAGGATCTGGGAGGCTCTGACAGCTTCTTTCAAACGCTGTTCCTATTTCCGCCCCTGCCTCACACCTGCCCTTGCTGTCTTGGTTCCTGAGCCTGGCTGCGGTTCTGCAGAGCACACTGTCCTGGTTCTTGTCCATGTCTCCTTCCGCACACACTCAGATTTCCTTGTCTTATGTCCCATCAGACCAGGTCTGATCCGCTGTCTGTTTCCTGACTTGCACGATTGGTTGGCAGTCCCATCAACTGCTATCTTTTCTTTGCCTCTTTGCCCTTGTGTTTATGCTTTTTTAAATACTTCTGTAATTTTAGTGGAGTTTTGGGAGCTGTCAACTACAAATACACCTGCCAGAAGCTTTATCTTAAAAAAGAAAAACAAAAAAACTCTTTATGGACTTTTTTGTTTCGCAAAATTTCATTTTGTAACAGTGAAATATGATCTAGTTTGGGTGTATTCATTAGTATATTATTAGTCTATTTAAGTCAATTTCTTGTGAAATGAGTTTCAATCTTAATAAAACTTTACGTAACTTTAATAGAACTAGGAAAGTAAAAGCCAGTATACAAAGTTACTTAATTTTCTTTTTTAAATTAATTTAGTTATATTAATTGACAAGTAAAAATTGTATCTATATATGTATATGTAAATATGTATTCATTATGATGGTTAACTGAAGGTAATATATGCATTACCTCACTTACTTTTCATTTATTTGTAGTAAGAGCACTTAGAATCTATTCTCTTAGCTATATTTAAGTATATAATACATTGTTATTAACTATAGTCACCATATTGTACAAGAGATCTCTTGAACCTATTCCTCCTAACTTATCTAACCAAAACTTTGTCCCCAATATCTCTCCAGCTGCCCCTCCCCCTCCTCCCTCCTGGTGAGCACCATTCTATCTCTGCTTCTAAGGGTTTGACTCTTTTCAATTCCACGTGTGAGTGAGATCATGTGGTATTTGTCTTTCTGTGCCCGGCTTATCTCACCCAACGTGCTGTTCTCCAAGTTCATCTGTGTTGTCACAAATGACAGGACTTCCCTACTTTTTTAGGCTGAATAATATTTCATTATGTAAATAGACCACATTTTCTTAAATTATCAGTATCACTTCATATTTCATTTCTGATTTCCTCATAAATGTTCTTTCCTAACCAATATATTTGTTTGGCATTTATTTTCCTGTTTATGCAGGGGAAAATATTAGTTAGGCCAGAAGAGTATATGTTACTGTTTAGATTTATAATATGTGTAAATTAATTCCTAGGTTCTTCCTACTAGTAAAAGCAACCAAATGATCACCTTTACCTTTGCTAATGGAGGCGTGGCCACCATGCGGACCAGCGGGACAGAGCCCAAAATCAAATACTATGCAGAGCTGTGTGCCCCTCCTGGAAACAGGTATGATGTGCATGGCAGCTGGTGGGATTTTTATTCCTCAAGCATCTAACTGGTTATTCAAATGCTAAGTAAAATATTTCATCTTTCCAATATAT
Source organism: Cheirogaleus major (assembly GCA_963574435.1). NCBI lineage: Eukaryota > Metazoa > Chordata > Mammalia > Primates > Cheirogaleidae > Cheirogaleus > Cheirogaleus major. The sequence continues at coordinate 9,026 of CAUYPO010077948.1, read as the reverse complement.
AGTTTAATTAGAAATACTGTTTCAGAACCTGCAGCAATATTGTGATATTAACAGCTGCTGTGAGTGTCCAAGGATAAGAGTGCTTAGTTCTTCCTTGATTACTTACTTCTGTCCTAACTTTCTTTGTATGGGAAAATTTCATCCCTAATTTCAGTAATAGCAATAAAACTTCCTTTTTCTAAATACTTTTCATTGGTGGCTAGCATCAGTGAGTTTTTCTCTTTTTCTCAAACTGCAGTCTTTCCATGTCTCTGATAAAGTAAATTAAAATCCATTCCATATACGTTCAGCAAATATCTTTGGGCACCCCTTGTATATAGGCTTGTGCTACGTCCCAGGGAGAGTAAGAAACCTCATCAGAAAGAATACTTGCTGCCAGTGAGCTGATGGGCTGGTATTAATAGCCTCAGGGTTACGTTTCTGTGACCTTGGTAAAGAGTTTGAGTTGGTCACTGTCCAACAGCCTTAACATTTTGAACTTTAACACCCTCAGTGCATGTACTTAGCACGTGTAAATGTGATATTGAATACCCTTCTGACCCCATCTGACGCTCAGTTCACCTGTACTTCCCTATTTAGAATACAGGTGTAAATCAGGAAAAATTTTTTTAAAGATGAATTAAGGCAGTGTTTTCCAAGGAGAAATAAAATGCAAGCCACAGATGCAATTTTAGATTTTCAACTTGTCACATTTTAAGCATGAAAATAAACAGGTGAAATTAATTTCAATAATATATTTAACCTAGTTTAAAATATTATCATTACAACATGTAATCCATATAAAAAATTATTAGTGAGATGTTTTACATTCTTTTTTTCCACAGAAGAAAAGACTTCTAAGTCCCCAAAATCCATTCAGTATTTTGCACTTACAGCATATCTTAATTTGAATGCTAAACTTTTATTAGAAATACTTGATCTGTATTTAGATTTCATAAAATTTTGAGTAGAAAAAATAAGTTTTGATACCCAAGTTGTTCCAAATGTACTTAAGTTTTCCAATAACTGAATCAAGTGTCAGTTTTTAAGTTTTAATTTTAATTAACTAAAGTTGAATAGAATTAAAAATTCAATTCCTCCGTGGCACTAGCCACCACATTTCAAGTGTCCAGTAGCCACATGTGGCTAATCGTTGCTATAGCAGACAGCACCAGTCTAGGTCATTTTGACTACAAAGACAAACAAAAGCTTTGCTCATAGAAAACTTGTTCCAGGGCAGGCACAGTGGCCCATTCCCATAATCCCAGGACTTTACGATGGCAAGGTGGGAGAATCTCTTGAGCCCGGGAGTTTGAGACCAGCCTGGGCAATATAGCAAAACCCTGTCTCTACAAAAAAATAATTTAAAAAATTAGCTGGGCATGGTGGCCACCTAGGTGGCCACCTAGCTACTTGGAAGGCTCAGGTGGGAGGATTACCTGAGTCCAGGAGTTCGAGGTTACAGTGAGCTATGATCACACCACTGCACTCCAGCCTGGGCGACAGAGTGAGACCCCATCTCAAAACAATTTTTTTTTAATGAAAAAAAGAAAAATTTTTCCAGGCTTGTGAATCAAATTTGCAATATGTGGAAATAAAAGCAGAGGAATTCCAGACTAGTAGCAGATTAAATGTAGCAAATGAAAGGAATGGGGAAAGAATTGCTACAGTTAGACTCTCCTTAGGCAAGAAGTGACTGCTAATAGCAAACAAGGAAATGCTAAAGCAAAACAAAACTATATCACATGTACATATAATTTAGAAAGTTCACCATTCCAGGAGTTTATCAGAAGGGAAATAGCATTCCACACCCAAATGTGCCTCGAATCTTTCCTTCTGAATGATAGCTCCAGTCTAATAGTCAAAGTCATGATTGTGGCTCTCAAACATCAAGCTGTCCAATAAAAATATATTTAAGAAGTCATGGGACTGTGTAATATTTTGCTATGGATTCCCATTCAAAACCTTTTTGTCCGTAAGGGGCAAAAAACTCAGCTACTAAGTAAACATATAAAACAGCTCATTTTCTATGTATCCAAAATTTTATTGGAATATTATGCAAGCATATTTCTATGTGCACTAAATAATATGCTATTTTCTACTATATTGAATATGATTTTCCACAGACATTTCTTTATAATTCTCATTTTTACTTAGTGTTTTCATATTTCTGTTTCATTCTTTTAAAAACAAATGCATATTGGTCCAACTTAAGGATCTATTTTATCTGTATCTTTGTCCTTTCCTTTTTATTACCCTGTGAAAATATATCTAACATTTCAGAAAATTTTCCTTTATAATAATAACACTATTTAATGTTTAAGGCTCTGCAGTATTTAAATTTTTCACTTGGCTCTTTAAGGGGACTTAAATTCAAATATTATTTTATAAATTGCTGAAAAAACTTTGAAACATTGTGTTTTATTATATTCATTGAAATGCTGTTCCCATTTATGATTGCAGATAGGATGTGTGAGTTTTTTTCCTGAACCATTTGAAAGACCTCATGATACTTCACTCCTAATATTTCAATATTCATCTCCTACAAACAAAGACACTCTCTTAATATCTTAATGCTATTGGATAATTGTGTCAGGCAGGGTTCTGACAGACCAACAGAACCAATGGGCTATATTTATTAAGAGATGTATTGCGAGAAATTGGCTTGCACAATTGATCGCAGGGACTGGCTCAGCAAATCTAAAATCCACAGGGCAGGCTGTCCGGGAATTCCAGGCAGCCTGGAATTCTCAGGCGTGGGTTGAATTGTAGTCTGCAGGTAGAATTCTTCAGGAAAGCCTCCGTTCTGCTCCTAACGCCTGTCAACTAGAATCTAGCCCATCCGGATTGTCTAGAATAATCTCCTTCCCTTAAAGTCAACTGATTATAGACATTAACAACATCTACAAAATACCTTCATACGGACATTAAGATTAGCGTTTGACTGATTGACTACAGCCTAGCCAAATTGCCACATAGATTCAAACTTACCCCCAAATTCCCAAAATAGCTTTTTCTCCCAATCCGTAATCAAATCAAGAACACTGCATTGCATTTAGCTGTTATTTAGCTTAAATGGTTTTTCATGATGGTTGGAGAAAAATAAGTGCCTTATTATACATGATACTTTGCTATTCATTTCTATAAAGAGATCTACCTAGATTTAGACTTTTCCGAAACAGAGATTCCTAACCCTAGCTTAAATTATCAGCTGTGTCTTGTGGTTTCAAATGTTATGAAATATTCTCAAACTTTAATTTAAGAAATGAAACAGTTACCAGTTAGTATGCAGACTAGTAAGACAAAATTTTGGTTTTAGGTATTATCGTACCCTTACGTACTGATTTGCTTTTTTATACATAAGAAATGTAGTGTCAGAAACATATCAATATATAAATGAATCATAGCATACGTATATGTCATGATAAAAACTTGAAAAATAAGTTAGTAAATTCACTGAATTTTAGTTTTAAGTATATGTTTTTAAAAAATAATTATTAGCTAACATGCCTTCCTGAGAACTGTTGTTTTCTTCAAAGCATGTTTATGGAAAAGGGAAAAGTAAAGTCTTTATCCCAGTTTTACAAATGAGGAATCTGGGCCTTAGAGAGGCTAATCCATTTGTAAGTGCACACAGCTAGTAAGTAGTAGAACCAGAATTAATGTCTGGAATAAAAGGGATTGTTCAGTTGTACTGTTTAGCTATTACAATGTAAAAATGATCTTCACTAATTATAGGAATTGCCACTTCCATTAAAATAAACTTTGCGTATATTTAAGATAGCATATGAAGTGATGGAAAGTATGAAGGATTTAGTTTTTTAAATTCAGCTTTTCATTGTTAAGTAATTATAGTAACTCACACTAGGCTACATAAGCTGCTGGAAACCTGTTTAACTGGAAGTCAGTTTTATGCATTATTTACCTTCTAGTTACTCATATTCCCAAATAAATTAGTGTTTCCCACATCCGTGAAAACTTGATTTTCTTAGAGGGATCTATCTCCTTAGATGCTTGTATATACTTTAGTTGTGACTCTCTTTTTCTTTTTTGAGACAGAGTCTGCCTCTGTTGCCCGGGCTAGAGTGCAGTGGCGTCAGCCTAGCTCACAGCAACCTCAAACTCCTGTGCTCAAGCGATCCTCCTGCCTCAGCCTCCCAAGTAGCTGGGACTACAGGCATGCACCACCATGCCCGGCTAATTTTTTCTATATATTTTTAGTTGTCCGGCTAATTTCTTTCTATTTTTAGTAGAGACGGGGTCTCACTCTTGATCAGGCTGGTCTCGAACTCCTGACCTTGAACGATCCTCCCGCCTCAGCCTCCCATAGTGCTAGGATTACAGGCGTGAGCCACCACGCCCGGCCATAGTTGTGACTTTTGTTCTGGAAATAGTTTCATAATGATAAAACTTCAGGGGGTAGCGGGGAGATCTGATTTCCTGGTGTTTGACCCTTCAAACCCGCCTGGAAACTCCCCATCTCTGGCCATTCTAGGCAGGCCATACAGACAAGGCTGCAGTTTAGCTGCCAGTTGTTTCAGGACAGACAGCATCAGGAACATCCATATTCTAGGGCAGTGGTCCCCAACCTTTTTGGCACCAGGGACCATATTCATGAAAGATGCTTTTTCCAGAGACTGGTGGATGGGGGGGACAGTTTCAGGATGATTCAAGTACATTACTTCATTGTGCATTTTATTTGTTATTATTACATTGTAATACATAATTAAATAATTATACACCCACCATAGGTTGGGCACCCTGTTCTAGGAGAAATATCATTTGTAAAAGTTAAGCAGGATTTAATGGCAACTGACGTTACGAAAGTTTTCTCTACACTATCAGGTATAAAATTTGTAGATCTTTTAGAGATGCTAGGCCAAAATTTATGTTTCATAAAATTTCTCATGAGAAGAGTAAAGGATAATTTTGTTTATAGTCGAGAACTTGGAAAAAAACCTTTGGGGAAATAATGCATATTGTCTCAAGAGGGATTTTGTCTAAGTCAACAGGTGTGTTCCCATGCGTAAGTCACTGGAGTTCTGTTTGTTAGATCAGTCCTCCTCTTAAGGTTAAATTTCAGTGTCACTTGGTCGACGGGGGAGAACATTTAAAATGTGCTTTGGAATAATCCCTTAATCTGGATTTTTTCTCTCTATTTTCCAGTGATCCTGAGCAGCTGAACAAGGAACTGAATGAACTAGTCAGAGCTATTGAAGTACATTTTTTCCAGCCACAGAAGTATGATCTGCAGCCAAGATCCGAGTGAAATCTTCCGGCCCTGGGCGTAGTCACAGCTACCGACAATTAAGCTGAATTTGATTTGTGAAGCACTATTTTTGAGGGCCATATGTTTCAAATTATCACTATAAGTATTTATACTTTTAAGAAAAATCTGTATTCCTCATTGTTTCATGTTTGATCTTTAAAGTGAATGAAGAAAAGTTGCCCAAACCTAACCAAACCAACATTCCTACTAAAAAGTTGAGCCTGAGCATTATCTGAATTTTTAAAAATGAAGATTTTTTTAAATAATTAACTTTAAAAATAGATTATAATTAATATGTCTTAATTTGCATAAATTATAAATATATGTCTTCTCTTTAATTGTTTTTACGTGTACTTGAAATAGCAGGAAAACCATGCAGTTACTAAATTTTGGGCTGTCATATGTAGAATAGTCACATTTTAGGTTATGTTTATAGATAGATTTATGTTTCCATCATTCCTTATAAAGTAAAATAAATGAAAAGATCAAATATTGTGTTCATGTTTGGGTAAAATACAATTTGCAGGAATTTTACTTTACTTTTACAAGTGCAGCAAAAGATGCTTTAAAAACAGTAAGTTTTTTTGACCTAAAACCTTTTAATAACCTAATAATATATCATTTTACATTGTACATGTGCTAGGGAAAAACAGCTTAACTCTCATTGTTCGATGTGTTGAAATTCATTTTATCTCTTTAAATCTTGAAAAGCAAACAATTGGTTACTTGAAACTTGACAGTAGTTTATTATTCAGTTTTTTGCTTTAGCACAATTTAATGTAATTCTTGGTTCAGAGGCAGCAAGTTCTATGAACAATAACTATTTATCTGACCTTGATTTTTTTTTCTCTTATTCCTATGTGATCAAAAATCTAAAATCAGAGTTTATTATAATAGATTTCCTATAAATAGATTTCTGTTTAAATGGTATATTGTTTAACCTGTGCCTTCTACCTCCTCATAAGTCATGGTCTTACAACCTTCCAAAATGCCTCCATTTGAGCACCCATGAGCTAGGACCAAACTGCTCTTTATATACTTTGTATATTTTGTGTCATTTTCTATTCTTAAAGCACATGATTGCCATGATTATTATTATTATTATATTCCAGTCAACCTAAATGGTTACTGACAGTTTGAGAACAATGACTATTGACAATTATTTTTCTGAAGTATGGGGAAAAAATGTTTTTGTATCAGTGACACATAGTTTGTGTCCTATCAGAATTCTTAAATCTACATCAATTTATCGTACCAATTGCATCGTAGAAGCCATATTTATTTTTGCCTTATAATGTTTTCCAGTCTCCAGCTGTACTCTGGAGAAAAGAAATGTCAGATCTGTGTTCTGTCTACATTTTTTGAGCATAACTCTTACTCTGTACCCCATCATGGGTTTGTTTCTGGAAATACGTCGATTCAGACCTAATTTTGCTGTGGTGGAACTCACATCTAGTTGGGGGCTAGTAGGTAGCAGCAGCACGCACAACTCTGTAACAGTTACCTGCACGTTCCCAGTGCCAGGGCCGTGAAGGGAAGAGTGAGTCTCTCTGCCCAGGGAAAGCCTCATAGGTGAGGCGATGAATGGGGCGCTTTGCCTTCAGGGATGGGCGGCAGCTGAAGGTGGAGGAGAAAGTCTTCGGAGCCCAGAGCACAATGTGAACAAAGACGTAGCAGTCGTGGCAAGCGGGGCTGAAGGGAGCAAGGGACATGCGAAACAGAGCCCAGGGCACAACCGCCGGGACGCATGCCACGTCACCCACTTCGCTGCCCCTCGCGTGACCAGATGGTGCCTTTGGACTTTGAGGAGATCCCCCAACTCTGTTTCTCGCCTGTATTTCTAAAACAATAGCGCGTCCTGCTCATTAAGTGTTCCTTACCTTCCTCCCGTTACCGTGGGGTGTAGGGGAGCTCTGTGCGGTGCCGAAAGCTCGCAACAGTAAGCCCCTGGGCCTGCTGCCAAGCAGCTTTGTGACCTGTGTCAAGTCAGTTAACCTCTCAAAGTTTCAATTTTGTCATTTTTTAAAAAGACCTTTTTTTAGGGCAGTTTTAGTTTCACAGCAAAATTGAGAGGAAGGTGCAGAGAAATCCCAGGCACCGCCTGCCCCACACACGTTTCACTTTCCACTCTGTCAGCGCCCCCACCAGAGTGATGCGTGTGGCACAACTGAGGAACCTACACACGTGATCATCACCCGAACTGTGGAGACAGTAAAAAGATGAGGGGGTGCCAGGGTTCAGAGAAAGGGCAGGAGGGACGAATAGGCAAAGCATAGAGGATTTTTAGGGCAGTGAAAGTACTCTGTATGGGCCGGGCGTGGTGGCTCACACCTGTAATCCTAGCACTCTGGGAGGCTGAGGCTGGAGGTTCAAGACCAGCCTGAGCAAGAGCCCATCTCTACTACAAATAGAAAAGTTAGCTAGGCCTTGTGGCTTATGCCTGTAGTCCCAGCTACTCAGGAGGCTGAGGCAGGAGGATCGCTTGAGCCCAGGAGTTCGAGGTCACAGTGAGCTATGATGACACCACTGCACCCTACTGGGGGTTAAAAGAGCAGAGACTCTGTCTCAAAAAAAAAAAAAAAAAAAAAAAGACTACCATGCAGAAGGAAATACAGGCCAACCTGTCTTTACTTTTCTTCCTTGTGGTCTCTGGAATAAGGGCTGTTCTTCTTTCCATTAAGAGATAGCAGGAGTACCCCTCGTTTATTTATCTCATTGATTTACCTCAGTCATGATGCTAGTGAGGGAAAGTTATTTCGTTGCCATTAGAATCTCATGTGTTTTTTTTGTTTATTTTATTTCAAGAAAATATGAAAGTATGAACATTTTGGTTACATTTTATATCTTTGCCTCTCCCTAGCAAGGGTTAGAGGTATGCCCTTCCCCTCCACAATGCTCACCACATCCCTCAGATGTGGGTCTCCCTCCCAAATCCTGAATCCCTGGTGAACACCACCACCCTTTGAGCACCATAGTGTTAATCAGTCAGTACCAATTTGATGGCGAGTACATGTGAAGCCCATTTTTCTGACCTTGTGTCACCTCACTTTGGATAATGAGCTTAAGCTCAATCCAGGATAGTATAAGCGGTGCTGGCTCACTGTTGTTTCTTAGAATTGAGTAATATTCCATTGTGAGCATATACCAAATTTTAATAATCCACTCATGAACTGATGGGCACTTGGGTTATTTCCATGTCCTTGCAATAGTGAATTGTGCTGCCATAAACATTCCGGTGCAGATGTCTTTATTTATAATAGAATGTCTTATGCTTTTTTGGGTAGATGCCTAATAATGCTCTTGCCGGGTCGAATGGTATTTCTATTTTTAGCTCTTTGAAGTATCTCCAAATTCTTTTCCACAAAGGTTGCACTAATTTGCAGTCCCACCAGCAGTGTAAGAGATTTCTTGATACAGGCCAATCTCACTGGGGTTAGGTGATATCTCATTGTGGTTTTGATTTGCATTTCTCTAATGATTAGACATGTTGAGCATTTTTTTATATGTTTGCAGGCCATTATTCTGTCTTCTTTGGAAAAGTTTCTGTTCATTTCCCTTGTCCATTTCTTAATGGGGTTGTTTGATTTTTTCTTGTTAATTCTTTTGAGTTCTAGATAGATTCTTGTGATCAGACCTGTATCAGAAGTGTAGAGAGCAAATATTTTCTCCCATTCTGTCGGTTGTCTATTTGCTCTAATGATAGTTTCCTTGGCTGTGCAGAAGCTTTTTAATTTGGTCAGATCCCAGTTGTTTATTTTTGTTGCTGTGGTGATTGCTT
>CAUYPO010077945.1:0-22435 GCA_963574435.1 Cheirogaleus major | reverse complement strand
CCTTTTTTTTATTTCTGTATATGATGGGGGTACCAATGTTTAGGTTACATATGTTGCCCTTGACCCCCTCCCACATCGAGTCAGAGCTTCAAGCATTTCCATCTCCTCAATGGTGCACATCATATTCATTATGTATGTATATACCCATCCTCTTCTCCCCTTTCCTATATGCCCGACGCCTGATAAATGTTATTCCTATATGTCCACTTAGGTGTTAATAAGTGAAACCAATTTGCTGGTGAGTACATGTGGTGCTTATTTTTCCATTCTTGGGATACTTCACTTAGTAGAATGAGTTCCAGCTCTATCCAGGAAAATACAAGAGGTGCTATATTCCCATTGTTTCTGACAGCTGAATAGTACTCCATGGTATACATGTACCACATTTTATTAAGCCATTCATGTATTGATGGGCACTTGGGTTGTTTCCACAGCTTTGCAATTGTGAATTGTGCTGCTATAAACATTCAAGTATAGATGTCTTTTTGATAGAATGTCTATTGTTCTTTGGGGTAGATGCCGACTAATGAGATTGCTGGATCAAGTGGTAGATCTACTTGTATCTCTTTAAGGTATCTCCATATTGCTTTCCACAGAGATTGAACTAGTTTGCAATCCCACCAGCAGTGTAGGAGTCTTCCTATCTCTCTGCATCCACGCCAACATTTATTGTTTTGAGACATTTTGATAAAGACCATTCTCACTGGAGATAAGTGATATCTCATTGTGGTTTTGATTTGCATTCCCCTGATTATTAGAGATGTGGAGCATTTTTTTATATGTTTCTTGGCCAATTTCCTGTCTTCTTTTGAAAAGTTTCTGTTCATGTCCTTTGCCAACTTTTTAATAGGGTTGTTTGATTTTTTCCTGCTGATTTTCCTGAATTCTAAATAGATTTTAGTTATCAGCTCCTTATCAGATGTGTAGCATGTGAATATTTTCTCCCCTTCTGTAGGTTGTCTGTTTGCTCTTGTGACAGTTTCTTTGGCTGTGCAGAAACTTTTAAATTTGATCAGGTCTCATTTATATATTTTTATTGCTACTGTAATTTCCTTTGGGGTCTTCTTCATAAATTCTTTGCCTAGACTGATGTATATAAGAGTTTTTCCAACACTTTCTTCTAGAATTCTAATAGTTTCACACCTTTGGTTGAAGTCTGTTACCCAGTGTGAGTTGATTTTTGTGGGAGGTGAAAGATGTGGATCCTGTTTCAGTCTTCTACATGTGGCTATCCAGTTTTCCCAGCACCATTCATTGAATAAGAATTCTTTTCCCCAGTGTAGGTTTTTGCCTGTTTTGTCAAAGATTAGATGGCTATATGGATTTACATTTTGGTCCTCAGTTCTGTTTCACTGGTCAATGTCCCTGTTCTTGTGCCAATTCCAAGCTGTTTTAATTACTATAGCCTTGTAGTATAGTTTGAAGTCTGATAAATTGATTCCTCCCATTTTGTTTTTATTGCCTAGGATTGGTTTTGCTGTATGGGACCTTCTCTGGTTCCATACAAAGTGTAAAATTATTTTTTCTACATCAGTGAAAAATAATGTCGGTATTTTAATAGGGATTGCATTGATTCTGTTGATCACTTTGGGTAATATAGACATGTTAACAATGTTGATTCTGCCACCCCAAGAGCATGGTATGGTTTTCCACCTGTTTACTTCCCCTGCTATTTCCTTCCTCAGTGTTTCATAGTTCTCCCTGTAGAGGTCCTTTACCTCCTTAGTTAAATAATTCCTACGTACTTTATTTTCTTTGTTGCAATTGTGAAGGATATTGAATCTTTGAATTGGTTCTCAGTTTGACTGTTATTGCGGTGTATGTATGCTTCCAATTTATGTGTATTGATTTTGTATACTGAGACTTTACCAAATTCATTTATCAATTCAAGGAGTCTCTTGGTTGAATCCATGGGGTTTTCTAGATATCATATCATTAGCAAAAAGTTAGAATTTGATCTCTTCTGCCCCCATTTGAATGCCCTTAATTCTGCTCTCTTGTCTAATTGGTATAGCAAGGACTTCCATCACTATGTTGAATAGAAGTTGATATAGTGGATAACCTTGACTGGTTCCAATTCTAAGTGGGAATGCTTTCAGTTTTTCCCCATTCAGTATGATGTTGGCTGTGTGTTTGTCCTGTATGGCTTGTATCATTTTTAGGTAAGCCCCATTTTTGCATATTTTGTAAGCGTTCTTACCGTAAAAGGATGTTGAATTTTGTCAAATGCTTTTTCTGCATCTATTGAGAGGATCATATGGTCTTTGTTTTTCCTTCTATTTACATGTTCAATTACATTTATAGATTTACATATGTTGAACCATCCCTGCATCTCTGGGATGAAGCCCAATTTATATATGGCATTTCAGGTCATTTTGAAAGTTTACTGGTCAAAGAAAGTAAATAAAATATTTTACTTAAAATTTTGTTAGTCATCTCAATATTTAGAAATGGTATGTGAGCATCCATTTTGTACTCTTGCCTGGAACCCCACAAATATTGGTGACATGCCTGTATAGTTAAGATGTGGGCTTATATTTTACAATATTTGAGGAGGAAGGATTTATCTTGTGCCATTACGCATTTATTATATAGACTAACATAAAATCTTGCACATAGCAAATACTTAATACTTGTCTACTGAATGAATTAGTGAATGAATTATCTTTTCTAGTATATATTACATTAGTTTAAACCAAATAAGCATTTAATATACGTTGTTGAGTAGACTAATAAATCTATGCTTTTCATTGTATGAAGTTCTTTCTTTTGCTAAAGCATGAGTACTTTAGCAAAAAAAAAAAAGAAAAAAACAATTGCGTTCCAATGTCTCTTTTGTATAACCAGGAAATTTGATTTTTAATGATGAAGATACATTCCCTTCTTATAATTATTTTAAATTATATTTATTATAAATTCTAAATTAATTATTTGGATGAAGAAATTATACCTATGACCGTATTGCCCTTGAGGTTATGCTTCCCAAATTGACTAGGAGAGTATTAAAGTATCTTCATAGACACAAAGTGAGTTCCCACTGTATTGTATCAACATGCCACCTCCAGCTTGTAATTTCACTAAAAATAGCCTATTCTAACAAGTTTGATAGTTATAGTCATGAAAAACAAAACATTATCCATCCTAGGCTATTTTGCCTATCCCAAATGATTGGCAATGAAATGAAGAAAACCCAATATATAATTTAAAATATGCTTAGGTCTTTGCTTTTTTATTTATTTAAGCTTAAATTAAAGCAAAAAACTTTTAAAATAATTTATTTTTAAATACCTTTTTGTAATATCCATAAGGAGAACATTGGCCCTAGTGATGGAAAAAGGTATAAACTAAGGTGCCATATTTCACAAGTGTGCCTTTAACTGGTGCCTACATATTGTGTTTTCAGTCCAGCTTTTCTAATAGAGCTGGATTTGCATGGGCAATGAATGGATCAGTAACTATTCAAAAAGGAAAACAAGAAGTATTCAAGATCACATAAAATACAATAAACGTAGGTACAAGAACTTTTGCTATCATGTGAAGAGAGAAAAATTTAGGTAATTTCTGTCACCTCTTGCTATTTACCACCTTCCTTTAAAAGGACTGTTCACCTCTCATCATGTTTTTCTCCTATCCAAACTGCTTTCCAAAAGAAGAGATAAACTACTCCTTAACAGCTTAGAAGTGCCTACTGCTACTGGTGTGAGAGTGGGAAAGTGAATAGGCCCCTGCTACTTATATACAAAGACTGTGCTATATCTTATAGCCCTCTAACCATTAATATGTCAAGAATATTCCTATTTATTTCTTTAATATTTCTTTAATACTGAAATATTTCTTTCACATGAAACTCACTATACTCTTTGTCACTTGACAACAAATTCCATATAGGAATGCCAATACCTAGATAAATCAGATATTGGAATTATCTGACAGGGATTTTCAGCAGCCAGCATAAAAATACTTCAACAAGCAATCAAAATCTCTTGGAAAAATTAGAAAGTATTAGCATGGAAATAAAATTTACAAAAAATAGCCAAAGGAAAATTATAAAATTGAAAATACAATAACCAAAACAAAACTAAACAAAAACCTCGAAGACAGTCACAATAGTAGAGTGGAACGGAAGAAAATAGAGCCAATGAGCTTGAAGACAAATTAATTGAATTTACCCAATCTGGACAATAGAAATAAAATAGACTGAAAAAATTGATAAACAGAATCTTAAGTATCTGTAAGTCAATGACAAAAGAGTTAATGTTTATAGTATTGAAGTACCTAAAGAAAAAGAAAGAAAGAAAAATATCTGGAAAAAAATATTTGAAGACACAGAATCAGAAAATTTCCCAGATTGGGCAAAAGATATAAAAGTAAACATTCTACAAACTGAGTGATCCCAAATAGGATAAAGTTAAAGGAATTCATGCCAAGGTAGACCATATTTGAACTTTTGAAAACTAAAGACAAAGAAAAAATTTAAAAGTAACCAGAGATAAATAAAATATTACTTATAAGGGAACATTAATATAAATGGAAATATATTTTTTAATGAAAACTATGAAGACCAGAAGGAAGTGGCACACTATTTTTCAAGTACTAGAAGAAAAGAACTGTCAGACATGAATTCTATATCAAGCAAATATATCTTTTATAAAAGAAAGGTTTGAAATAAAGACAATCTCAGATGAACACAAATTAAGAGAATTTGTTGCCAAAAAAAATCTATCCTTAAAGAATGACTAAAAAAATATATTTAAACAAAAAAGGCATGATAAAAAAAGTCCTGGAATATCAGAAAAGAAAAAAGTATTGGACTGGGTGAAAGTAGGGATAAATGTAATAAACTATTCTTCACATGATTTTCTTAAATCACATTAAATGTTTGAAGCAGAAATTACAACACCATCTGATATAGTGCTCAGTTTAATTAGGGAAGATATTAAAGACAATTCTTTAAATGAGGGCCAAGGTCAATGGAAGTAAGGATTCTACATTTTCCTTAAATTGTTAAGATATTAGTACTGGTAGATTGTGATGCATTACATATATACATATAGCACATACATACAGCACTATAAATAAATCAAGATAGAATTTGAAAACCATGTTCTTGCAACCCCCAGAAAGGCAAGAAAAAAAAGCAGAGGAAAAATAAATAAGGGAAAAACAAAAATCAACCATTAAATGACAGCTTTGAGCCTTAATATATCAATAATCATATTACATGTAAATAGACTAAATGTTCCAGTTAAGAGACAGAAATCATCAGAATGTTTAAATAAATAATCCTTTATAAAAAATATTCACTTCCAATACAATATAAATAGGTTTAAAATAAATGGATTAAGAACTATATACTTTGGTGTAAATATTAATTTCAAAAAGGTTCTAAGTATATATCTAAGTCTATTTTGTGCTGCTATAACAGAATACCTGAGTCTGCATAATTTATAATAAACAGAAATTTATTGGCTCACAATTCTGGAGTCTGAGAGGTCCAATATCAAGGTGCTGGCATCTGGCAAGGACCTTCTTGCTATATCATCACATGGCAGAAAAGCAGGAAACAAAAGAGAGAGGGAAATAGAGCAAAAGGGGGAAGAATTCATCTTTTTATGATGGCATTAATCCCATCCATGAAGGCTAAGATCTCATGGCCTAATCAACTCTTAAAATTCCCACCTCTTAAAATTCCCACCTCTTAATATTCTTACAATGGAAATTAAGTTTTAACATGGGTTTTGGAAAGTACAAACATTCCTGCCATAGCGTTCTGTCACTGGCACCCCAAAACACATGTACTTCACACATGCAAAATGGATTGATTCAATCCTAATAGTCCCAAAATTATTAACTAATTTCAACATCAACTCAAAAGTCCAGTGTCCCATCTAAATCAAATGGTGGTGAGACTCAAGGCATAAATATTTTGAGGCAAATTTTTCCCTAGCTGTGAGCTTGTGAAATTACAACAAGTTGTGTGCTTCCAAAATACAATGATGGGACAGGCATAGAATAGAAAATCCCATTACAAAGGAGCAACATGAAAAAAGAATGGGGAAACAGGTCCCAAGTAAGTAAAAAACCAGAACAGAGTAAACAACATTAAATCTTAAGGCTCCAGGATAATTTCCTTTGAGTCCATGTCAAAAGTAAAGACTCCATGTCTTCTGTGATTCCTTCAGGGTTTGGGTCCATAAGGACTTAGACAGCCCTGCTCCTATGACTTTGCTGCTCTCAGCACACACAGCAGCTCTCACACATTGGAGTCTCTCAACTACAGCTCTCCTAGTCTGGCATTGCACACTGGTGACTCTACAGTTCTAAAAGTCTTGGGGACAGCTCCATTCCCACAGTTCCACTAGGCATCATTGCCCTAGTAGTGGCTCCACCTCTGGGGCAAGTTTTGCCTGGATCACAGGCTATTCACAATACCCTTTGAAATGTAGGCCCCAACAGCTCTTACACTCTGTGCACCAGCAGCATTAGCACCACGTGGACATTGCCAAAGATCACCACTTGGATCATCTAGAGCAGTGGATTGAACCACCCCTGAGCCCACTTGAACCATGGCTGAAGTGGTCGAGGAGTTCTGTGCCATAATGTGGGGATAGGAGATCCCATGCAGCCCTGGGAAGTAGGCTCCCAGGGGCATTTCAAACCCATTTCACAAAGCCACTCTGCCATTTGCCGATCATCTTGATGAATAGCACCTGGCTTCCTTTTATCCATACCAATCTCCTTATCAATGACTGCTTGTTCACAGCCTTAATTTTCTCTCCCAAATATTTTTAAAAAATTTTTTAAATGGCTAGGTTAAGAGTTTTTCAAATCTTTACACTGTTCCCCTGTTAATTATAAATTTTATCTTTGAATCATTTATTCCTCTTACACTTTACTATAAGCAGCTAAGAGAAGCCACACAGTGTCCAGAATGCTATTTTGCTTAGAGATTTCTTCTGCCTAATATCCTAGTTCATTGTTCTTAAGTTCTGCCTTTCACAAGGCCGTAGGAAACAAATACAATTTTTAGCCAAGTTCTTTGCTACTTTACAAAAAAGATGGACCTTCCTCCAGTGTCCAATAACTTATTCCTTATTTCCACCTGAGATCTCATCAGAATGGCCTTCATAGTCTATATTCCTATCAGCATTCTGGTCATAACTACTTAAGTAAACTCTAAGAAGATTGATAATTTTCCTACAGCTAGCCTTTTCTTCTAAGCCTTCACCAGAATCACTCTTAATGCTTAGCTCATGGAAATAGAAGCTTTTTAAAAATTTATTTCAAAACTATTTCATCCTTTACTTATTACTCAGTTCCGAAGCCACTTCCAAATTTTCAGGTATTTGTTATAGCAGCAGTCCCACGCCTTGGTACCAATTTCTGTCTTAGTCCATTTTATGCTGCTATAACAAAATACCTGAAACTGCATAATTAATATCTGGTACTGAACATAATAATAAACAAAAGTTTATTGTCTTATAGTTCTGGAGGCTGGGAAGTTCAACATCAAAGTGTCAGCATCTTGTGAGAGCCTCCCTACTGCATCATCACATAGCACAAGGAAGGAAAGACAAAGAGAGGGTGTGAGAGAGCAAGAGGGGCTCAAATTTACATTTTTATAATTAATCCCATCCATGAAGGCAGATCCCTCATGATCTAATTGCCCCTTTTAAATCTTACCTCTTAATACTGTTATGATGGAAATTAAATTATAACGTAAGTTTTGGAAGGGACAAATATTTAAACTATAGCAGCATATTAATACCAGATGAAGCAAATTTGAAAGCAAATAAAATTATTAGACAAAGGTGAGACAACACATAATAGCAGAATATAAATTCCCCACAAAGACACAACTGTCTTATTCACGTGGACACCAAACAACATGAACACAAGAAATAAAATACATGAAGCAAACTGATAGAACTGAAAGGAAAAATAGACAAATCATAATTATACTTGAGGACATCAGCATTCCACTCTTAACAATGCTAGACCATCTAGACAGAAAATAAACTGAAATAAAAAAATTAAGACTTAAATAGGAAATAAATGGTAGATACAATTGAATGTAACCAAAAGAATATATTCATCCACCACTTCATCCACCAATAGCAGAATACACAATTGTTTAATATGTTCACAGAACATGAAACAAGATAGCCCATATCAGGAAACATAAGAAAACTGAATAAATTGAAAATAATTGATATCACATAGTGTTTTCTGTGACGATTCTCAAATCAAATTAGAAAAATAATAAGAAAATCTGAAGACTGCTTTGGAAAAAAATCTGCTTTGGAAATTTAAAAATATATTTCTAATTAATCTATTAGTCAAAGAGGAAGTTTTAATAAAAATATACAGAACTGAATTATAGTAAAAGTTCTACATATTGTAACATGTGGGATACCTCTAAAGCAGTTCTGAGAGGGAAATTTATACCAATAAATGCTTATATTAGAAAATAGGGAGGAATTTTAATAAATAATCTAAATGTCTACATCAAGAAACAGAAAAAAACAGAGCAAAATAAATCCAATGCAAGAAAAAAAAATAAAAAATATTAGAAATCAATAAAATTAACACAGGAAAATCATTTTAAAAATCAAGGAAATAAATGTTTCTTAAAAAAATCGATAAATTTGATAAACCTCTAGCAGTATTGACAAAGACAACAAAAGAAAAGGCATAAATTATTAATATTGGGAATGTAGTTATACAGGATGAATAAATCTGGAGAGCTAAGGTAAAGTATGAAAACTATAATTAATATTGTATACTGAAAATTTGCCAAGAGAATATATTTTAAGGGTAATTACCCACATGCACACAAAAGTAGCTTTGTGTGGTAATGAATATGTTAACTTGCTTGACTGTAGTAATCTTTGTACTATGTATATGAATATCAAACTTCATGTTGTAAAATTCAAATACATACAATAAAAAAGAAAAAACAATGGGGCAGAAGATATCATTAAAAATACTGCACTATTAAAAAGATAATGAAAGACTACTCATAAATACTCATAATTTTACACTCATAAATTCAACAAGACAGAAGAAATGAATCAATTGCTTGTAAACTACAAAGTATCAAACATCAAGCAAAATGAAATAGTTGGAATAGTCCTATAACCATGATAGAAATTAGATTCATAGAAAGCATTCCTCCCCAAAGTCTCTGTGTCCAGATGATTTTGGTGAAAAATTTTACAAAATATTTAGAGAAAAATTAACTTCAAATTTATATAATCTATTTCAGAAAATAACAGAAGAAGTAATACTTTTAACATATTTTATGAGGTCATAATTACATTAATACCCAAACTAGACAAAGACAGTACTAAAAGAAGGAAATATACAAACCAATATTCAAAATTCAATTATTCCTTCATATCAAAAGGCTAAAGAAGAAGCACCATATGATCCTACAAATTCAAGCAAATATGTCACCAAAGAGATAATACAGATGTCAAACAAGTATATGCAATAAAGCATGTGACAAACCCAACTCTCACTTTGGATAAAGTCTCTTAGCAATCTGTGAGTAGAGTGGAGCTCTCTTAATTTGATAAAGATTATCCACAAAAAAGCCCTCAAACAAGCAAGCAAACAAACAAATTAAAAACCGTACAGCTAACCTAATTAACAGCGAAAACAGGATGCTTTCCCTGAAGATTGGAAATAAAGCAAGGTTATTTTTTCTTACCACTCTTATTCATTAAAAGAGTGGAATTCTAGCCACTGCATTAAGATATGAAAAGAAAATAGTAGACATATAGATTAGAAAGGAAGAAATAAAACTATCATATTTGCAGATAACATAAATTTCTACATCAAAAAACCAAAGAATATATTAATACAAAAACTTCCTAGAATTAATGTGAGTTTAGCAATATTTCAGAATACAAGATCAATGCACATAATTTTAAAAAAGTTATTTGCATTTCTATATATCAATTAAATTGTGGAAGCTAAAATAAAAATGCAATACCATTTATAATCACTAAAAAGATAATTAAAATGATTAGGAAAAATTAGCAAAACGTATACAGGATCTGTAAGATGAAAATTATAAAATGACGTAAAGGAAAATAAAAAATATTAAATAAATGGAAAGATACTCTATATTTCTATATAAGACGACTCAACATAGTAAAGATCTCAATTGTTCCCAAATTGATCTATAGATTTAATGCAGTTCTAGCAAAGTTTTTGCTCTCTAGGAACAAGCTTAATTATAATTTATAAAGAAAACACAGTATGTAGAATTGTTGTATACAGAAAACATTAAAGCCAACTGTACAGCTACTTTAATAAAGACAGTGTGGTATTTGTGTTGAGACAGAGACATAGATCAAAAGAACAATGTAGAGAACCTATAAATTGAACTACATAAATATGTTCAATGGATTTTTGAAACAAGCACAAAAGAAATTCAATGGAGAAAAGGCAGCCTTTTCAACAAATAGTGCTGGGACAATTGGAAATCCATAGGTAAAATTAAACTTTGACCTAGATCTCATATGTAACATAAAAATCTATTCGAATAGCAGACATAAGTGTAAACTATGAAACTATGAAACTTTTAGGAACAAAACATAGGAAACATTCTTTGGATATTGGCCTATGAAAAAAAGTTCTTAGATTCTAAATAAAAAATATGATCCATAGAAAGAAAAAATGATAGGTTAGACCTAATAAATAACTTTTGCTCTGTAAAGGACTTGTGAAGAGGATCAAAATATAAACTACAGACTGGGACAATTATTTGCACACTACATATCCAACCAAGAATTGGTACATAGAAAATATAAAGAACTCTCAAAAATCAACAGAAATAAATCCATTTGGAAAGTGGGAATAGGACATAAAAAGTATTTCACCAAAGAGGATATACAGATGGCAAATAAGCACATGAAAAGATGTTCAACATCATTACCTGTATTAGTTAGGGTTCCTCAGAGAAAGAGGACTAATAAAGTGAGTGCGTGTGTGTGTGTGTGTGTGTGTGTGTGTGTGTGTGTGTGTGTGTGTTTGGAGATGGTGGGGGAGCAGATCAATAGAGAGAGAGGGAGAGAAAGAAATAAAGGGAGAGGCAGAGAGAGATAGAGATTCCAAGAAGTACGAAATCAGCAGAATGGGACATCAGGCTGGAGACCCAGGCAAGAGACAATGTTGCAGCTCATTTTTAAAAGCCATTCACTGCAGAATTCCTTCTCCTTTGGATGGGATCAGTCTTTACTATATTAAGGCCTTCAACTGTTTGGATGAGACCACCTTGCATTATGGAAGGAAATCTTCATTATTCAAAGCCCACTGATTTAAAAGTTAATTTCATCAAAAAAAAAAAACCCAAAAAACAAAAAACATCCTTCCAGAAGCATCCAAAATAATGTTTGACTAGATGTTTGGGTATTTTGGCCCAGCCAAGTTCACATATAAAATTAAACTATCACATTGAAATGCAACATCTACCAGAAAGAGATATCAGTACAGGTCTATCAGAATGACTAAAATTTTAGAAAAATGGCAGCACCAAATGCTGGTCAGGATCCAGAGAAACCAATCAGATCCCTTTTACTTTGCTGATGGGAATATATTAATATTAATAAAATTATACTGCCACATTAGAACACAGGTAAGCATTTTCTCATAATACTAAATATGCAATTACCATAACATCCAGCAATTGCACGCCTGGGTACTTATCCCAAATAGATGAATACTTTGTTCACACAAAAGTCTGTACACAAATGTTTAAGCAGCTTTACATATAATAAGAAAAAAACCTAGAAACAACCAGATGACCTTTAACAAGTAAACAGTTAAACAAATTAGGTGTATGCTTATCACGGAATACTATTCAACCATAAAAAATAATAAACTATTGATACATGTAAGAACTTGAATGATTATACAAGAACTATTCTGATAAAAAATGCAATCCAACGAGATTATGTACTGTATAATTTCAGTTGTACAACCTTTTTGAAAAGACAATGTTTTAGAAATGGAGAACAGATTAGTGTTTGCCAGGAATTAGGGACAAGGAAGAGCTAATACAAGAAGAAAGTGCATGTGGTTATAGAAAGGTAACTTGAGGGATCCTTGTGGTGAAGGAACTCTCTGGAACTTGCCTGTGGTGGAAAATACACCAGTTATACAAGTGATAAAATTATACTGAACTAAACAACTACCACCCCCCAACACAAATACACACAAAGTTACAAATAAATTGTGCTGTTATAAACATTCAGGTGCAGGTGTCTTTTTTATAAAATATCCTTTTTTCCTTTGGGTAAATACCCAGTAGTGGGATTGCTGGATAAAATGGAAAGTCTACTTTTAGTTCTTTGAGGTATCTCCATACTATTTTCCATAGAGGAAAAACAATCACCACATGTATTCACTATCAAATTGGAATTAATCAAACAACACTTATATGCACATATGCAAATAAAATTCATTGGAAATCAAGCAGGTGGGAGGGGGAAGGAGGGGATGAGTAAATTCACACCTAATGGGTCCAGTGTGCACTATCTGGGTGATGGGCAAACTTATATCTTTGACTCATACTGTACAAAAGCTGTTTATGTAACCAAAACTTTAATACCCCCATAATACTCTAAAATAAAATATGATATAAAAATAAAACAGGTAAAAAATACAAATGAAACTAAGGAAATCTGAATGATATTGGTGAGTTAAATAAATGTCAATATTCTGGTTGCATTGTACTAAAATTTTATAAGCTGTTACCATTGAGTGAAACAGGGTAAAAGGTACATGAGAATCCTGTGTGTTAATTCCGACAACATATGATAATCTCAAAATAAAAACTTTAATTAAAAAACAAAAAGCTGATATCTCATTGGCTTTTTGTTTTTTAATTAAAGTTTTTATTTTGAGATTATCATATGTTGTAGGAATTAACACACAGGATTCCCATGTACCTTTTACCCTGTTTCACTCAATGGTAACAGCTTATAAAATTTTAGTACAATGCAAGTGAGATATCACTTATCTCCGGTAGGAATGGCCTTTATCAAAAAGTCCCCAAACAATAAATGTTGGCGTGGATGCGGAGAGATAGGAACACTCCTACACTGCTGGTGGGACTGCAAACTAGTTCAACCTCTGTGGAAAGCAATATGGAGATACCTTAAAGCGATACAAGTAGACCTAAACTTTAATCCAGCAATTCCACTACTGGGCATCTACCCAAAAGATGAAATGATACTCTACAAAAAAGACATCTGCACTCGAATGTTTATAGCAGCACAATTCATAATTACAAAGTTGCAGAAACAACCCAATGCCCAACAATACCTGAGTGGATTAATAAAATGTGGTATATGTATACCATGGAGTACTATTCAGCTATAAGAAACAATGGTGATATAGCACCTCTTGTATTTTCCTGGATACAGCTGGAACCCATTCTACTAAGAGAAGTATGCCAAGAATGGAAAAACAAGCACCACATGTACTCACCAGCAAATTGGTTTCACTGATCAACACCTAAGTGCACATATAGGAATAACATTTATTGGGTGTCAGGCAGGTGGCGGGGGGGAGGAGAGGTTGGGCATATACATACATAATGAGTGTGATGCGCATCATCTGGGGGATGGACAAGCTTGAAGCTCTGACTTCAGGGTGGGGAAAGGGGGGAAATGCAACGCACATAACCTAAACATTTGTACCCCCATGATATGCTGAAATAAAAAAAATAAATTAAAAAAAGAAATGTATCCTTTCAAGCACTTAAATGAGCTGTAATAAAAGTATTAAAAGTAGTTATCCTTTCCTGGTTAAAATATAGTCAGTTTGAGTTACTTTTTAAAAGAATGGAATATTTGTGTGTATTTTGAATGGAGGTTTATGATTATGGCCCAGAATATTGTTAATTATTTAGTAACGAAAACTAGAATAAATCAGGTGGGATTCTAGAGGTTACATTTTAGGGAAGGTGGTATCTGTCTTCCTATGGTGTTTTCTAGTTTTCTTTAGCAATATTTCAAATAGAAGGAAATGTTTTCTAACATTATTTAATCCAAGCATATTTAAGTTGTAGGAAAAAGAAGGTACTTACAAAGATTCCTGATTGTAAAGATGTATAGTGTGAGTCTAACATTGGATGATTCCTGAGATCCTGGACATCTGGGAATGTCTGATATCCAATTAAGGAAAATCAGCAGGAGTCTGTGGCAGGGCAATTATAGCTCAATTAGTCTATGGCTCGTTCTCATCTCTTTCCCTCCTCGTTCTACAAAGAAGGCCAAGTTTCTGTGTTCCCTTCTCTCAGGAGTGTTTGTGTTGCAGGGCTGAAGTTAACGGAAAAGACCCTCTTGAAAGCCAAAGCTCTGAGGAGATTGTTAGTCTCCCCAGGACATGAGGGGAAAGAAACTGCCGTCCTGGGGGTGGAATAAAGGAATAGCCAGCGAACCCCCCAGAGGTGCACCTCTTAGCACATTCTCCAACTGTCACGTCTTTTCAAGTTGTTGAGTTTTGTAGGATAATATGTTAGCATGATAGTTGTTGATAAAATAATGAGAAGATACTGTACTAAGCATGTGAAATATGTGATTAAAACATTAATGGCCAGACCACCATACCAGGGAGAAAGCAGACTCAGAGAGGAGCCTTTCAGGTTTGCATGATCACACTCACAGACCTCAGGGACTCGGGCCTCCAAGGACACCGGAGTGTTGCTGCTATTAGAACCTGGCCCGACCTCCAGGCAGAGCTGGAATAGGTTGGTTAGGACTGAGATGTTTCTGTGTAGAAGACTCTCAGCCAAGAGTGGCACAGGAGCAGGTGAGATACCCACCTTCAAGGAACCATGAGAGCTTGGGCTATGAGCATCTCAGTAGCAAGCAGGGCACTGAAGGCCAAAGCTCCTCCTTGATATTCTGGACTGGGCAAGAACCCACCTCTTTGAACCCTGCCAGGCTGGCAGAAATGCCTGCATACTTAACAACCATCTCCTTATAAAGCATCATATGCGACTAACCCTGGCTATCCTTTGTAAGAGGGATTGGGGCCGTTATTAGAGATTTTGAGTATATCAAAAGTGGCAAGACTAATTAACCATAGACACAAGGCCAAAGGCAAGTACAGGTTAAAACTGTATGAAGTACCGGTAATGAATTATCTGTTCCTAGGAGGATCTAAAGTGTATTATTAATAGTTTAGATCCTCAAATTAAAGTGATTAAATAAATTGAAATGATTAATTTGAGAATATTTGATGGTTACTCACTCCTCAAGCATTTACAAGGGCTCGCTATGTGCAAAGTATCATGTAAAATTTTTATACTGAAAGTATTAAAAAAAGATGTTACTGCTCTCAAGGAGCTCCCAATCTAGTTGAGGAGTCAGATGAAAATTCAACAGAACCTAGAAAATGCATCATAGAAATATGTACCTATTTCCATGGGAGGCTTTTTAGGAGAAGAATGGCCACAGAGATAGTGAGTTTCTGGGTTTTAAACAATAATGGAAGCAATATACTATGCCTATTTGTTTTAGTTTTAGGCTTTTTAGAATTTTCTCAGCAAAATGAGTCTTTCTCTAGATTAAGAGTTCGTGGGTCTTTGAATGAATTTCAAGGAGTCAGTCAAGTGGGGAGAAATTTGTCATAGTTCAGCTCCATCTTAATAGTTTGAAAAATGTCTCAGGATAAAATATAAATTTTTGTCAAATTTTGTCAATTTTAAGGAATTGTTTCACACTGGACAAGTGTAGAATACTGATGTTACTATACATTGCCAGGTAGCACAGCCATCACCATCAAAGTGCTTTTTGTTGACATAAATTTTAGACATAAGCTGCCATTATGATTATATGTATCAATCTTTAGTACATGCACTAGCTTAGAGTAGGAAACATCAGAGAAAATAAGGTAGAAGAAAGTGTGTTTTTTTTAGTTTTCTCCCAAATATAATGGACATCAAAAACACGGCCCCTCTCGTGCAGCAAGTTTCTTGCTCAGTGGAAGCAAAAAGCCTCTAAAATCAAAGGAACGATGTACATCTGTCCACTGTGGAATGCCTGTTTCAGAATGGATCATTTTCATGAGAAGATAGCTCAACTCAAAAAAGCAGGTTTTTATCAAAACTAGAGAAATGTATACCAATTCAACAGCCTGACTTACACAGCATGCTGCAACAATGCTCAGCTCATAGCCAAGCAAAAGAAGCCTTGGGACTGGGCAGACCTTAGAGCCATTTGCCCTAAAGCAGTCAAGTGTGTTTGTAGTTTGAGAAAAGAAAAAATGGCTGAATCAGTGCTTCTGTCCAGAAGTGTTACCCTATCCAGTCACCGGCTTTTCTCCTATTTAAAGAAGTTCTCAGGAGAATGAGTCAGATGAGTTCCCTTCAGCATGTAATCAAATGAATACATTGACAGATTCTTGGAGTAGCTAATTCTTCATTTTCCCATTATGTATAGGCAGGTGACCATTCCGTGAGCCCCTTTTTGAAGCATCATATGCTTAGGACCACCTGTGAAATGATGAAAATTTCTTTGCCAAGAAAATCCTTGAAAGAAAAATGTTGGTGCCATGGGTACAGAGGGAGAGTGCTGCTGTTCCACAAAGCCTCCTGCTTTACCATTTTGTTAAAGAAAGAAACTTCACACATCACACAGACATTGTTTTCTACATCCATGGAAACATGAACAATAATTCTAAAAGAAGTCGTTTCCACTTCAACTTATCAGAGTCAGCACCTTAAATCAGGACTTCCCAACAAGATTTGTCTAGAAATAAGTGCTGACATTCACTGCTTTTCTAAGCTACAAGTTTTGAAGCAACTGATTAACTTCAGGTAGAAAGCTTTACCTCTCTTAAGTGACTAACAAAGTCCATTTTTGGACTAATTTGACCAAAAAGAAGTTTATCCATGACCTAGATGATGTGATTGACATTTTTGGCCCTCTGAATGAGCTCTAACTCCTGAGTCAAGGACCAGCAGACTCTATTTTTGATGCTGCTAAAAAATCATAAAGTCTTCTGACTAGGTTACCATTGTGGAAGAAGTGTTTGGAAAAAGACAGCTGTGTGCTTCCTACATTGTTGGAGAAAGGGCATCTGGAGGCCAGAAATAAGAGTAAAAAGGCTTTGCTGGTTGTTGTGCAGCCAGTGGTCAAAGAAACCATTGAAGATTGCTTCTATTGGATGACTTTCAAATTAAAACGTATGGTACTGACATTTTTTCTTCATGACAAAGACAACATTTATGATTCAGACATTGACAAAGTTAATCTATAAAATTGAAAACAAAGAAAATCATGTTATATGAATTCAAACCAAAGTTGTTTTGGAGAATGTTGGTGCTCCTCGACATAAGCCTACCCCATCTATCAGAGTAACTGTGAAAATTCTAACTCTTTTGCTAGCAAACACCATTGAAAGTTAGAATGTGCTATTCTTGTTACCAAAAGTCTAAACTAATTGGATGTGAAAGATATTTGCATTATGTGTCAAAAAATACATTATAATTTTAGCCTCTTGTTCTAGCCAAACGACAGCAATCTTCTTATGGCAGTTACATTTTTAACTAAATTAAATTTTACTTTTATCAGCACATTTTGATCCAGTAAGGTTTTTCAGTAAGTAACTATTAACTTTTGCATGCAAAAACAAGATTAAGGGGACCATGAGTTTTTTAAGTATAGTTTTAACTTTCTGACTGTGTGAACGATACTTTTGCAAAATAAAGTACTTTAATTTACTTGAAGCAAAATAAATTGTATGCAGAAAATATGTATAATGTGTTTATATGCATTTTTCTGGAGAACGGATCTATAGCTTTTATCAGATTCTTAAAGACCACCCACCCATTCACACATACCTCTAAAAGGATTAAGAATTGCTGACCTATTTAAATCTATATTTTCTACTGGGCTCTGGATAATACAGACTAGCAAAAGGAGCAGCCCAATTTCATATTTGGTTGCTTATCATAATAAAATGGGCTTTTTTTATTGACAATCTATGGACCTAGCTTAAAATGAAGTTCTTATTTTTTTCTTTTCCTTCATGGGGTCTTCAAAGTCCATGTCTATATCTTTGAGATACAAGGATACTGGCAGTCTTAACTCTAAAATCCACAGGATACATATTAGGGGGTCTTACTGTAGCAAAATGTATTTAAAACAATTAGCCCTGAAAACACACGTTAGAAAGTCATAATATAGTGTCTTTCAGTTCTCCAGAAGATTTATAGCTGAATAAGGAAAAATAAAGACTTGAAAAAATAAAGACAGATGACTCACACAGAGAGAAGACATCACTCATGACAACTTTCCCAGGGGACCGAAGACATGTGTGCATATACCAGGGGTATGCCATGTATCTGTCCCTGTGTGTGTGCGTGTGTGTGTTTGCATGCACACATGTTTGTATAAGCATGTGAAATAAGCAAACTGCAGTGATTTCTTCCAGCCAAATTCATATCTTTTAAAGTGGAGAGTCAGCCCTGGTAATGCTAATGGTGTGGACATAAATATTGGAGAGCAAGTTGTCAAATAGAGGCTTTTAAAGGTCGGAATTTTTCAAGGAAAATGTTAACTGCAGTTAAAGGGCCAAAGTAGTCTTAACCTGATCTCAGAATCTAGAATTTTCACATGAAGTTCTAAATACCCAGGACTCATATGCTAAATTTAGTCTTCCCAGCACTGTGACTAGCATTTTGGAACATTTGGTCCATAACGATAAATCACCACACTTGCTGAACACAGGGTTAGAGGAAGACTCTTGGACATAACCAATTAATACCTCAGCCTCCCTCACAGCCTGCAGAGCAGAGGCGAGGGTGCAGGCCGATAATGAACTGCTTTGCAACATTTCAAATAGCAAGTGCACTCACCCTTCCCAGAGCTCCCGCCCACATCCCCGCTCCACACACACAGTGCATCCTTGTTGCTTCTCAAGATTATACCCATCCCAAGGACCACCTCAATTTCTACCTTCCTGAGGCTTTCTTCCACAACCCCTCATAACCACATCGATCTCAACCTTCTCTAAATTCCTCCATATCCTTTACATTCAATCCTGCTCACTTGCTAACCCACGTTGCTATCTTCCATATAATAGCACCTAACACTTACTTGCATTTTTACTATGTGCCAGGCACTATACTAAATGGTTTACAGGAATGACCTCATTTAGTCCTCACAGCAACCCTATGATGCAGCTTTTATTATCATTCACAGAAGAGAAATGCTCATACGAGGAAACTGAGGTTTAGAGAGGTAAAATAACTTTCCCAGGGTCCACCAACTAATAAATAGTGGTCCAAGCAATCAACCAGGTTGTCTGGCTCAAATGCCTGCCCTCTTAATAGCAAAATGTTCTGCCACTGATGTCCAATGTGCATATATTGTCTACCCAGCTAGATTTTAAGCTCTTCAGGGTGCCTGTATAACACTTCCTTCGTGTGACCCTCATAGTTGGCATTATGCTATACCTACAATCAATCAGTACTTACTGAGGGAGTAAATGAATTAATAAGTAAAGAAAAATCAATGTACCATCTGTAAATTCAAGAAAAATTAATTGATTTGGACCTCCAAATAGCATGCAGAATCAGGAGGAAAAGTTCCTGTTACTACATTTGGCAACAGAAAACAGATAAATTGCTGACTTGCTACTCTCATGTTCAGCCCAGAGTTAAAGCTGGGAAGTAGATCTCTGTGAACAACCACGACATCCCTCAGCTTTGTCTCTGGCAGCTCCCCAGCCCCCAAGTCTAAACTGATCCTCAGAATCCACAAGGTTCACTAGGAGAGAGGGGAACACACAGGAGTTTCCCAGTGCCATGGCCAAGCCTTTCCTAGACCCTAACACTGCTCAGTATGCATACACTCACACACACATACACGCACACACTCATATCCATACAGAAAAAGATGATTCCAGTTAGTTCACATTAATAAATGCTTACTGAGTATCTAGTCCAGAAATTCACAGACTTGACTGCATACTTCAAATCATCTATGATATTTGAAAAATTGCTGAAATCTGGACCCCACCCCAAACAAATTGACTCAGAACCCAGGCACTGGGATGCACTGGCAGCAACCCACCTGATTCTGATGTGCAGTTGGTGTAAAGAACCACCAAAATCCATGCCAAGCACTGTGTAGCAGGCCCTGGACCACAGAGATGTGAGTGTGAAAAGGGAAGTTTGCTGAATAGTAGAGGAGTCACAAAGCAACTGTAATAAATACAACATTAAAAAGTAATTGTACTGAGTCCAGCACGAAGTTCTCAGACAGTGGTAACCATAGGGCACCACAGGAGCTCAAAGATGAGGCACCAACCTTCTCTGAAAATTATTGGGAGGCAGAAGCAGAGGGTGCAGAGGAATGAGATAATTGTGTTTTACATAATGAGGTGTCATATCAGGCTGTGGGGACAGGCTGAAACCTTCTGCTTTCCTGGAATGGAAGGTTAGACCTCCATAACCTCTGATGACCTCCCTCTGCACACTCTCAAATGCCCCTAATCCCTGCAGTCCCTGAATCCCCCTGAACCCATTGGAATCTCATAAACAGAATGGAAATAGCAATTATCACATACTGATCTTTAAGCTTTGACATTAAAGAACATTTTGTGACTTTTAATCGGCAGTCAGCAGAGATTGAGA
This sequence comes from Cheirogaleus major, assembly GCA_963574435.1. NCBI lineage: Eukaryota > Metazoa > Chordata > Mammalia > Primates > Cheirogaleidae > Cheirogaleus > Cheirogaleus major. Next base: position 1,770 of record CAUYPO010077945.1, on the reverse strand, counting down.
GATTTTGCCCTGGATCTGTTCATCTGTAAAATAAGTATAATGATCTGTATGTGCCAATGATTGTGAAGATTCACGTACTCACTCAATAGACCTCAGACTTGTTCTTGTGGACCTCACAAGAGGTGGACCTCACAAGAGGTGGACACAAAGGAAATAATCACACAGTCAGTGTGTAATAACCTGCAGAGATGAATCCTGTGAAGGAAACCTGTATCCATAAATGCCATGAGAGCATATGATAGGGAATCCTGGCCCAGTCTAGGAGTCAGAAAAGGCATTCCTGAAAAAGTATCACTTGAATTTGAGAGAGCATATGGCACATAAATGGTTAGTATTTAATTAATGGTATATAGATATTCAGGTATGCAGAAACAAAGCTACTATTTGGGAAGAAAAGAGTAAATAGATCTCTTTTGACACTTTAAACTAGATCAGCAGTGTCCATTCTACCTTCCTCAAACCACAGTTTTGAGCAAGGCCATTCGTCAGTACAAGACGGCTAAGCCAAGAGCCCCAGAGGCCCCTCCAGGGTGCCCTTGGTGAGAAGCAGGTTGAACCCTGGGAAGGATCAAAGGAACCAAGCCACATTTCTCACCAGAGGACAGCTCCAATCCACAATGCCCTTGAGCCCAAGAGGAAGGAATTTGCCTCCATGTGGCTGGACTTACAATTCCAAATCTATTAAGAAATAACAAATCCCAGACTCAGAAAGCTTTGACCGCTCCTGGCTGAAGAAGATGAGGTAGTCAAAGGCTGCTATCCCTGGTCCAGAGGGATTTTGGTTGAAGAGCTAATTTATGAGGGTTCCTAAGTTCATAATCTAGGCAAGATGCACGTAACCAGAAAGCCATGTCCCAGAAGGGGTAACCAGGAACCCATTTCCCTTGCAAACCGGCCTGTCTTTTCATAATGAACTTTATCTTCTTGGGAAGGTGATTCCATAAGGTTGTGGATTGAGGCACCCACACCCTACAGGGGGTTCATCACACAGGAGCTGTCAGCAGAGGATGATAGAGGGCCCAAAGGCTCCTGATACAGTCACCATGGCAACCAACCCAGATCTGGTCCATTTTATTCACAGACAAAAAACCCAGTTCAGCAAACACTGTAGGGAAGTAGGAACAGCTAAGATTAACCAGGCTATCTTCTGGCCCCAAGCAATCTGCAGGATAAGACCCTGCATTAGGCAAAGGTCTTCACGGTGACAAAGCAGAGGATTTGCTAAGCTCTTCGGATCTCACTGGGCCCATTTAACTTCTAGTACGGGATAGAAAATTACTCTCCTCCAGGTAGGAGGCCTGAAGTTTCACATGAACTCAGTTCGAAGTGTTAATGGTCATGCCACAATAAACAAGCATCCAGAGCGATTTTCATCCTCATCTCCTGAGAGGTCAGGGGACTGTAAAATCAGCACCTTCTGATCTCTGACTTGTCAGGTAAGAAAATAGATCACAGTTTGTAAGTGGAAACATGTCTCGGAATCGGCTTGAGTGTTAACATGCAATTCACATATATAGTTTCCCTTTTTTTCCCTGGTAATGGGAACAAACAATGTCTCTGAGAACTGAACTAGGAGAAGCAGTAAGAGTCTTTTCAAGTAAACATGCAACTCATTCATTCTTTCATTCATTCAATTATGCTTATTGGAAACTTACTCTGTCATGGGGCTACAGAGATGACTAAAGCAAGGACTCTGTTCATAGTTTGATAAAGGAGAAGAACTTGATTAAAAATAAAGATTTAAATGTGTTATAACTGGAAGTTATGGTA
>CAUYPO010077943.1:0-31192 GCA_963574435.1 Cheirogaleus major | reverse complement strand
AACTAAAAATATATAAAAAAAAATTAGCCGGGCATGGTGGCACATGCCTGTAGTCCCAGCTACTCGGGAGGCTGAGGCAGAAGGATCACTTGAGCCCAGGAGTTTGAGGTTGCTGTGAGCTAGGCTGACGCCATGGCACTCTACTCCGGGCAAAGAGTGAGACTGTCTCAAAAAAAAAAAAAAAGAAAAGAAAAGAAAAGTACTGACCAATATCCCTTATGAATATTAAAGTAAAAACCCTCAACAAAATACTAGCAAAATGAATTCAAAAGCATATTAACAGGATTACTGACCATGACTAGGTGGGACTTATTCCTGGAATACAAATATGGTCAACATATGAAAATCAGTGTAACACATCACATTAACAGAATGAAGATAAAACCCACTTGATCATCTCAATTAATGCCAAAAAAGCATTTGACAAAATTTAACACTGTCCCATGGTTAAAAAAAAAAAAAAAATTCAAGAAACTAGGACCAGAAGGAAACCTCCTCAACAGGATAAAGGATATATATGAAAAAGCTAACATCATACACAATGGGGAAAGACTGAAAGCTTTAGGAACAAGGATGCCCACTTTTGCTACATCTATTCGACACAGTAATGGAAGGTTCTAGCCAGAGCAGTTGGGCAAGAAAAAGAAATACAAGGCACCCAAATTGAAATAGAAGAAATAAAATTAACTTGGTTCACAGGTGGCATGATCTTATATGTAGAAAACCCTAAAGACTGCACCAATAAACTGTAAGAACAAAAGAATTCAGTAAAGTTGCAGTATACAAAATCAAGACACAAAAATCAGTTGCATCTCTATACATTACCAATGAACAATCAAAAAGAAAATAATTCCATTCACAATAACATTAAAATGAACAGAATACTTAAGAAAAGATTGCTGAAAGAAGTTAAAGAGCACATACATAAATGGAAATACACTCCATGTTCATAGATTGGAAGACTTAATACTGTTACAATGACAATACTACCCAAAGTGATCTACAGATTCAATGCAATACTGGGGCAGGGGGACCCAATGGTGTTTCTGTAGATATATAAAAACCCATCCTAGGCTGGGCATGGTGGCTCACAACTGTAATCCTAGCACTCTGGGAGGCCAAGGCAGATGGATCATTTGAGGTCAGGATTTTGAAACCAACCTGAGCAAGAGCAAGACCCCGTCTCTACTAAAAATAGAAACAAATTAATTGGTCAACTAAAAATATATAGAAAAAATTAGCCGGGCATAGTGGTGCATGCCTGTAGTCCCAGCTACTTGGGAGGCTGAAGCAGAAGGATTGCTTGAGCCAAGGAGTTTGAGGTTGCTATGAGCTAGGCTGACACCATGGCACTCTAGCCTGGGCAACAGAGTGAGACTCTGTCTCAAAAACAAACAAAAAACAATCTTGCAAAGGAAAAAAGTTGGAGGACTCACACTTCCTGAGTTCAAAACTTACTACAAAGCTACAATAATCAAAACAATATGGTACTGGCATAATGATAGGCAAATAGAATAGAATACAATAGTTTAGAAATAAACCCTTAAATAGAGATCAGCAAAGATGCCAAGATCATTTGTTATAGACTGTTTGTCACCCACCAAAATTTGTATGTTGAAGCCCAAACTCCCAAAGTTACTACATCTGGATAGCACCTATGAGGAGGTGATAAAGGTAAAATGAGGTCATAACGGTGGAACACTTATAAGAGGATGAGACACCAGAGATCTCCCTCTCCACCATGTGAGGACAAAACAAGAAGGCAGCCATCTGCAATCCAGGAAGAGAATCCTCACCAGGATCCAAATAGGCTGATATCTTATCTTGGACTTCCCAGCCTTTGGAACTGTAAGAAATACATTTCTAGGTGGGCTTGGTGGCTCACCTGTATTCTCACACTTTGGGAGGCCAAGGCAGGAAGATTGCTTGAGGCCAGGAGTTTGAGACTAGCCTGGCCAACATAGCAAGATCCTATCCCTAAAAAAAAAAAAGTCCTAGCTACTCAGGAGGCTGACGCAGGAGGATTGCTTGAGCCCAGGAGTTCAAGGCTGCAGTGAGTTATGAGCATGCCACTGCACTCTAGCCTGGGCAACAGTGAAAAGAAGGAAGGGAGAAAGGAAAGGAAAGGAGAAAGGAAAGGAAAGGGGAAAGGAAGAAGGGAAGAGGAGAAAGGAAGTAAAAAAAGAAGAAAAATTTCTGATGTTTAAGCCACCCAGTGTGTGGTACTTTGTTATGGCAGCCCAAGCTCACTAATACACCATTCAATTGGAAAAGGAAAGTCTATTCAACAGATATTGCTGGGTAAACTGGATATCTACATGCAAAGGATAAAGCTAGACCCATACCTTAAACCTTACATAAAAAGTAGTTCAAAATGGATCAAAGACCAAAATGTAAGACTTAAAACTATAAAACCCTTTGAAGAAAATATAATCAAAAAGCTTCATGACCTTGGACTTGGCAATATTTCTTGCATATGACACCCAATACAAAGGCAACAAAGAAAATGATAAATTATACTTCATCAAAATTGAAAATTTTAAGGCAAGCATGGTGGTGCGTGCCTGTAGTCTCAGCTACTCAGGAGGTTGAAGCAGGAGGAGTGCTTAAGCCCAGGAGTTTGAGGTTGCTGTGAGCTAGGCTGATGCCATGGCACTCTAGCCCAGGCAACAGAGTGAGACTCTGACTAAAAAAAAAAAAAAATTGAAAATTTGTACATCAAAGAACACTATCATGAGAGTAAAAAGAGAAGCCACAGAATGGCAGAAAACATTTGCAAATCATGTATCTGAAAAGGAATTAACATCCAAAATATATAAAGAACTACTACAACTCAACAACAAAAACCAAAGAACCCAATTCAAAAATGTGCAAAGGACTTGAATAGAAATTTTTCCAAAGAATATATACAAATAGTCAATAAGCACCTGAAAAGATGCTCAACATCCATACTCATTAGGAAAATGCAGATCAAAACCATAAAACAATACCACTTCACACCTACTACAATGGCTACCAGAAAAGCAGAAAATAAGTGTTGACAAGGATGCAGAAAAATCAGAATCCTTGTGCACTACTGTTGGGGATGTGAAATAGTGCAGCTGCTGTGGAATACAGTTTGACCATTTCTCAAAAAGTTAAATAATCACCGTATGATCCAACAATTTCATTCCTAGGTACAGACCCAAAAGCACTTAAGGTAGGGATTCAAATATATTTTTACACAAATGTTCATGCCAGCATCATTCACAATGGTGAAAAGGCGGAAACACCCAAGTGTCCAACAACAGATGAATGGATAAACAAAATGTGGTATATACATACAATGGACTATTTAGTCATAAAAAGGGATGAAGTTCTGATACAGGATACAACATGGACAAACCTTGAAAACATTATGCTAAGTGAATTAAGCCAGACATAAAAGGATACATATCATATGAGTCCACTCACATATGAAGTTCCCTGAATAGGTAAATTCAGAGACAGAAAATAGAATTGAGGTAACCAGCAGCAGGGAGAAAGGGGGGTTAAGAGTTATTGTTTAATGGGTACAAAGTTTCTGTTTGGCATAATAAAACAGTTCTCGAAATAAATAGTGGTGATCATCATACAACATTGTGAATGTACTTAATGCCAGAGTTCTATACTTAAAAATGGTTAAAATGGTAAATTTTATGTTTTGTATATTTTACCACAATAAAAAAGGCAACTTCAACCCTATCAAGTGACACAGAAAAGAATGATGTTAATTGTTTTTATTTACAGTATGTAAAAATATGCCAATATGTGTGGTTTTCTCCAGTGTGAATTTTTTAGTACTGAAGAAACAGCAAAGGTGAAGAACCTAAGTGCTGCAATGACAAGCATAACAGTATTTGCTTTTAAAAATGCTCTCCAATATGTCTGAAAGGAAACATTCTAAATCAGCAGCAAATGAATCCTTTTTCTAAGTGGGAAAGATTACAGGAGCTTCTTTTTTCCTCACTTGTCTCTCAATTCCTCTAAAATGTGCATGCACTGCTTTTGGTTTAAGAAAAGAGGTTTCTTTAATTAGACACAAATGCCTTTCACCCTGTGAAAACACTGTGTGGACAATAAATAGAAGGAAGGGGTGGGATGCTGGGGGCGCATGGAGGAAGTGCACAATAGGACTTTGCCCTCACAGACCCTCCTCCACCATCACATGGAGAAGTCTTCCCGGAGGTGAATCCTCTGATGCTGACACATGTTGGAACTGTGCCTGAAAGCCTTCCCACACTCGCTGCACTTGTAGGGCTTCTCCCCAGTGTGGATCCTCCGGTGCTGAATCAGGTAAGTGCTCTGGCTGAAGGCTTTCTTGCAATCATTGCATTTGTAAGGCTTCTCTCCATGGTGTGATCTTTGGTGGTGAATGAGTCTGGAACTGTTGTGGAAGGCCTTCCCACACTCACTGCATTTGTAGGGCTTCTCTCCCGTGTGTATTCTCTGATGTTGGATGAGGTGAGTACTCTGGCTGAAAACTTTGCCACAGTCATTACATTCATAGGGCTTCTCTCCAGTGTGGCTTCTCTGATGTTCAACAAGTTTGGTTTTTTGGATGAAGGCTTTCTCACATTCATTACATTTATAGGGTTTCTCTCCAGTGTGAATTCTCTGATGTTGGATAAGGTTAGAACTTTGGGTAAAGCCTTTGCCACATTCTTTACACTCAAATGGCTTCTCTCCAGTGTGAGTCCGACGATGACGGATAAGGATTGAGCCATCACTGAAGGCTTTCCCACAGTCGTTACATTTATAGGGTTTCTCTCCAGTGTGGATTCTCTGGTGATAAATAAGGGAAGAGTAAGCGCTAAAGTGTTTCCCACACTCACCACACTTGTAGGGTTTCTCCCCAGTGTGAATCCTTTGATGCTTCATGAGGTTGGGCCTCCGGTTAAATGTCTTCCCACACTCATCACACCGGTAGGGGATCTCCCCAGAATGCATCCTTCGGTGATTGATGAACTCACAGCTCTGGCTGAAGGCTTTTCCACACTCATCACACTTGTAGGGCTTTTCTTCACTATGAAGCCGCTGATGCTTGACAAGGTTGGCACTGTATCTGAATGTTTTCCCACAGTAACCACAATAATGCAATTTTTTCCCAGTAAGAATTTTCTGATCTTCTTTAACAATTAAGTTTGCATTGAAGATTTCCCCAGAATCATGAACTATGTTTGGGTTTTTTGACCTATGTACACGCTTATGGTTGTTGAGGTATGATCTCTGTTCAAAACTTTGCTCACATATATCGCATTTGTGAGGTCTCTGATCAGGGACAGGGCTTGACCCCAACCTGAGGCTTCCCCCAGACTCCCAGCTGCTCTCCCCGCTGGTCAGTGTGACTGGCCTGGAGCCTCTGTGTTCCACTGACTTGTCCAGGCTCCCCTCCGACTCTCTGACATGGTCATGGGCTTCTCCTGGCTCAGGTCCCTGGGGAAAAGTTCCCCTGAGTTGGTCCAGTTCTTCCCCATCAAATATCTCCCCTGAAGTCAACTCCTTGTACTCTGTCCTGGTCCCACGAGCTGAAACAACAAACATAAGATCTAAGGGCCTCCTGTTCTGACTTTGGAAGGAAGACATGAAGATGCTGTTGATCACTTGCAGAGTACCAATTCAATCATCTCTAATGCCACAACAGCCTTGCAGAGATGAGAACCTGGAGGTCAGAAGCTAAAGACCATATCCAGGGTCACAGAGCAAGCATTTAAACATAGGGCCAACAAACTCTAACATCCACACCCTTCCTGTCTGCCTGAGATTGTAGGATGCCTGTCCTCACTATTGCCAAAGGGGCAGAAGACAGAGGCTTCCTATTGCTATGAAAACCAGAGACAGGAGGGACCCCAAAAGTCAAGGAGGACAGTGACAAAGAAACTAAGACCAAGCAAGTCTTAGCCACCTCAAAACCCATGGCTGGAAAACCAGCTGCCTTCCTCAGAGGGCTGAGGGCCAAATTCACGCCAACCCTTTAGGAAGAAGGTGAAGTATACACAGGCTGGGCACCCTGGCTCTGCCTAGCAGGACACATCTACTCCCAGGGCTCTCCCTGGGGACCTAGGGACCACCTGGGTGAGCCATCAGCAATTTAAACTCAGGACACCTAGGTGGAATGCTTCTTGATGTCTATAAACATCCATTCTTCCCTTCCTTCTTGCCTTTAAACACCAAGGTCTCCTGGGTGGCCACTCCCCAAGAGTGAATGGACAGTGACAAGTACCCAAGTGAGGTTCTGCCATGTGACCCCTCAGCAACTGACACCAGCAGCCATACTCAGAATTGATCAGTCCTGGCCCCTAACTGCCAGTTGAGTGACCTGAGTTTCCCCATTTGAAAAACAGGGGTATGGCAATGGCAATGGCATAAGAATGAAATAGTTAAACAACAGACTGACCATCAAACATTCAGCCCAGCACCCAGCACAGTGAACCTCAGATGCAAACAGCTCATGATGGCCACTTTCATCACTGCTCTCTTCCCAGTCCTGAGAGGGCTGCCTGGCACTGCACATAAACAGGTGCTGAATGAATACCAGTATCTCCCAAGATGTGCAGCAAACAGAGCTAGCTCACTGCAGCAGGAGTGTATGCTTGTGCCACTGCTTTGGAAGATGGTTTGGCAACACAGTCTAAAGCTGATCCATGAACATTCTATGATCCAGTGACTCCACTCCCCTGTACACAACCACTAGAAATGCATTATATATGCCAGAAAGATATGTTCATGAGAATGTCCACAGCAGTCCCTGCACAACAACTGCAAATTGGGGACAACCAAATGTCCTCCACAAGTAAAAGGGAAAATATAAACTGTGTTCACACAATAGAACAGTGTCTGGCAAACTGCTATTCCTTCAAACATGAGCAATTCTTACAATGTTCAGCAAAAGATGCCCTGCAAGAGTCCAGAAAGAAAAATCCAAAGGGGCCAAACAGCCTCCTATGATAGAAGTCAGAAAGAAGGCCCCTGTGGAGAACAGTGGGAAACAACAGAAGAGGCCCAGGCAACTGGCTCCTGGGGAGCCAAAAATTCTGTATTTTGATCTGGAAGATGGTTTATAACAGAAATTCACTAAGCTGTAAACCTAGGGTTTGTCCCATTTATTTAAGTATTTATATCCAAATAAGCAAATTTATGAAAGAAAAATTAAGTCCTTAGAGCCAGAAATTCCCTCTTAGGACCTCACTGGACACATACGAAAAGATGACTATCAAAGCTGTCCATGCAGTGACGTTAGATAACAACCTACTGGTTGGCACTTCCACTGAAAGCATGATCAAGATGCATGTGCACAGAAATGGAAACAAATTCACTGAAAAGTGGGTGGCACACCAGAGCACAAGGATCATTCCTGAGAAGCAGTGGTATCCATATATGGGTATGGAAAGGCCAGCGGTAGAAAAGGAACAGCAGGGAACATACTAGAATACAACTATGTCTGGGTGGGTGATGCATGTTTTCTGACTTTCCCATAATAAGTTAATTTAGAAGAAGGGGGGAATGAAGCAATATCTCCATCACTGTGCCCTTGTCATCTGACCCTCCTGGTAGGGCATAAGCTCTGGAGGAGAGGGCTCTTTGGGGTCTCACAGGCCCTAACCATCTCTCACAGCACTTCTGGCCTGTGTCCACTTACCAGCTCTACACCAGCCCCGCCTGGAATGACCTTCCCTAGTCTCCTCTCCAACACTGCCCCCCACCACCTTTCTAAAAGATTCTGCTCAAGAATCTCCCCACTGAGGTGCCAAGGCTGATAGAGGTGACTCAGGCTTCAACAGAGGCTACTCCCAGGCCTTCCAAGCTAGTCCTGATGCATCTTCTTCCCAAAATCCTGAGTCATTAACCAGACATCTTCCAACCCAACAAATGCTCACTCAGCGACTGAGTTGGGGGAGCAGATCCCCTCACGCACCTGAGCTGTTGACTCTCAGGCGCCCTCTCCCCGAGATGCCCTGCACCTCCAGGACCCATGGCTCGTCCCCTCGCTCCAACTGTGAGATCACTCCAGGCTTGGGACCTGCAGGTCCTGTTCCTGGGAAGGAGAAAACGCCTGGGGTTGGTACCAAAGACACAAAGCTGCACCCAGGCTGTCTTGCCCTGGGGTAGCAGAGGGAGGGGAAAGGCAGAGGGGTGATGGAAGTCTGGACTCCCTCTGGAGGGGGCTGAGACTGGGCTGGCATGGCCATGAAGATGAAGGTCTGAGCACAGGGAACAAGAGCTCAGGGGCTTCATCTGCCAGGAGGTATGGAACTTCCCCTGGGAATGGGTCTGCCTCAGACCTGGGGACGGGGCTGGGCCTGTCTCCTCTGGGAGCTCAGAAGAGAAAAGGGCTGACTGAGGAGGGTCCCCTCCTCTTCTCAGACCAGGTGCCTGCCAGGGAAAAGGGTCAGCATTGCCCGTCTCTGGGCCCAGGAGTGAGGCCCCCAGTCTAGCCTCTGCTGAGCCCTCAGTTTCTGGGAGGGACTGTTCCCAGAGTCCTGGCAAGGGGCCTTACCCAGTGAGACTAGGTTTCCATAGGTCTCCAGCATCACATCCCTGTAGAGGCCCCTCTGAGCAGGGCCCAGACGGCCCCACTCCTCCCGGGAGAGAAGCACGGCCACGTCCTCAAAGGTCACCTCGGCCTGGAACAACAGGAGCTGCTGCAGCCCAGGTGTGGCCCAAGGTGAGCATTGGGGGACAGGGGACAGCAAAAGGACGCTGAGGGCAGCAGCATAGGAGGTGGCTGCAGGAGGCTCCCAAAGTCACCCCTCCTCTAATGTCAGCACCCCATACCAAAGACATCTGACAGTGTTTGCCAAGAAAAGCCTTGGGTGAAGACCTCACACTTCCCAGGAGGACAGAAACTCACCTGGGGCGGGACAGACAGGAACAAGGCTGCCATTGCCTGTGCCCTGGGCTTTCTGGGGGCAGTGGGCAGGAGCTGGTCACTCAGGTGCTGAGGGAACAGAAAAGAGCATGTGAAAGCCCAGCCTGGTCCCTTCGTCCACAATTCGAGCCACTTGGTGCTGCCATAAACAGTCCTGCCTGTCATACCCTCACTGGCCCTGCCCCACCCACCACAACAGGGGCAATGCTGGCTTCCCAAACACAGACTCCATTCCCTGTCTGGGGCTGCCCTTCCCAGCCCCACCCCCACTGCCCATTGCCCTCAGGTCATCTATCCTGCCCTTCCTCCCTGGCATAACTAAGTTGTCTCATTCAGGAGGAAAATGACAATAATCATTCACTTTGTATGTTAGAAAAAGACAAAATGTTAAGGGTTAAGGAAGAAAAGGAGATTAAAAACAATGGAAGGCATACAGCAAAGACAAAGTATAGAATATAAAACCCACAAAACTAGCTGAAATAAGCCCAAATAAATGAATAAGAAATAAGAGTAAACTCACCTGCTAGAAGCACATGTCTCATTAGATACACACAATGTATATATGCGGCCTAAAATAAAATAACACACAAAGGCTGAATATAATAAAGACAGACCCTATCCTTTTGTAGTTCATAAGCGTGATGATTGGGTTTTCACGCGCATGCGTGAAATGTGCCTCCCTCAAACCTTGTTATGACATCGGCACATTACGTGTCTGACATGAAAAAAAAATAAAATAAAAAATAAAGACAGATCAGACAAACACTAATTAAAATAAACCTGTTGTAACCCATCTGATGTGAAAAATAAAATAAAATAAAAACTAAAGACAAACCAGACAAACACTAATTAAAATAAAGCTGTTGTAGCTATATACCCCTCTGTAACTTTACAGCCTGGCTTCTTCCCCTCAGTATGGTGTTTGTGAGTTTCATGCATACTGATGCATGAGGTTCAGCTACACTTACACCAATCAAAACAGAATTAAAAGCAAAAATTACTAATAGGAACAAAAAACAATGAATATATTTATTTTTTCTTTTTGAGACAGAGTCTTGCTCTGTTACCCTGGCTAGAGTGCCGTGGCATCAGCCTATCGCAGAGCAACCTCAAACTCCTGGGCTCAAGCAATCCTTCTACTTCAGCCTCCCGAGTAGCTGGGACTACAGGCATGCACCATCATGCCCGGCTAATTTTTTCTATGTATTTTTAGTTGTGCAGCTAATTTCTTTCTATTCTTAGTAGAGATGGAGGTCTCACTCTTGATCAGGCTGGTCTCAAACTCCTGAGCTCAAACGATCCTCCCGCCTCAGCCTCCCAGAGTACTAGGATTACAGGCGGTGAGCCACCACACCCGGCCCAACAGTGTATATTAATAAAAGGAAAACTCCAGCAAAACCTTGTAATAATTGTAAGTACATGTGTGTATCTACCAAAGAGGAACTGGCAAATCCTCTTTAAAAAAGTGAATTTTTTTTTTTTTTTTAGACAGGGTCTCGCTCTGTCACCCAGGCTGGGGTGCAATGGCATGATCATAGCTCACTGTTACCTGAATTTCTGGGCTCAAGCCATCCTCCTGTCTCAGCCTCCCAAGTAACTGGAACTACAAGCGCACACCACTATGCCCAGCTAACTTTGTTTTCCTTTTTCTTTTTGTAGAGATGGGGTCTCACTATGTTGTGCAGGCTGGTCTTGAACTCCTGGCCTCAAGCAATCCTCTGCACCCAAGATAATCTTGTACTTAAAACATACAGCATAGGCCGGGCATGGTGGCTCACGCCTGTAATCCTAGCACTCTGGGAGGCTGAGGCGGGCGGATCGCTCAAGGTCAGGAGTTCAAAATCAGCCTGAGCAAAATCGAGACCCCGTCTCTACTAAAAATAGAAATTAATTGGACAACTAAAAATATGTAGAGAAAAATTAGCTGGGCATGGTGGCGCATGCCTGTAGTCCCAGCTACTGGGGAGGCTGAGGCAGGAGAATCGCCTGAGCCCAAGAGTTTGAGGTTGCTGTGAGCTAGGCTGACGCCACGGCACTCTAGCCAGGGCAACAGAGTGAGACTCTGTCTCAAAAAAAAAAAAAAACATACAGCATACACATTTTTCAACATACCCATTAAATATTATAAAAAACACCACAGGCCTGGTGTAGTGGCTCACACCTATAATCCTAGCACTCTGGGAGGCCAAGGCAGGAGGATTGCTTGAGCTCAGGAGTTTGAGACCAGCTTGAGCAAAGTGAGACCCCATCTCTATTAAAAATAGAAAAATTAGCCAGGCGTACATGCCTGTAGTCCCAACTACTCAGGAGGCTGAGGCAGGATATCACCTGAGCCTAGCAGTTTGAGGTTGCAGTGAGCTACGATGATGCTATTGTGCTCTACCCAGGGCGACAGAGTAAGACTCTGTCTCAAAAAAACAAACAAAAACACCACATACCAGGCAACAAAGAAAGTTTCAACAAATCCAAAAGGCTGATGCCATTTGGCAAAAAAAATCTCTGACCATACTGTTGTTATATTAGAAATATATGATAAAGCATGGTCATGTGCATCTATAGTCCCAGCTATGTGGGAGGCTAAGGCAGGAGGTTTGCTTGAACCCAGGAATTTGAGGCTACAGTGAGTTATGATTTTGCCACTGTACTCCAGCTCGGGCGATAGAGTGAGACCTCATCCCTACTCCCCACAAGAAAGAAAAAGATATATATGATAAAAATATACTCTCCAAAAATACATAGAAATTGAAACTAAAGTGGAAGTAGAACCAAGGCTACCTAAAGAAAAATGTGCATCCTTAATGTACTTTCTCAACATCAGTTCTTTGAGTATGCTAATAAAATATATAAACATCTGGCAAATATAATCAAGGCAAGAAAAAGAGATGGTGAAGGAAATACTATTAAGAACAAGAAAGGGCCAGGCTCTGTGGCTCATGCCTATAACCTAGCACTCTGGGAAGTTGAGGCGGGAGGATTGCTTGAGGCCAGGAGTTCAAGACCAGCCTGAGTAAGAGCAAGACCCTGTCTCTACAAAAAATAGAAAAATTAGCCAGGAGTCATGGCATGCGCTATGTAGCTTCAGCTCAGTAGCTGAGTAGTCCCAGCTACTCAGGAGGATAGCTTGAACCAGGAATTTGAGGCTGCAGTGAGCTGTGATGACAACACTGCACTCTAGACTGGATGACAGAAAAAGACTATCTCATAAAAAAAAAAAAAAAAAGAACAAAAAACAAAAAAGGAGACATGAAGTTGATATCATAAGGCAGTGGTTCTCACAGTGTGGCCCAGGGACCCTGGGGTTCCATGCACTCAAGTCTATGTTCATAACAACACTAAAATTATATATTAGAAGCATCTGTAGTTGAGGCAGTGACAAGACAGGGACGTTCCCTCTCCCTGCTATTAAACATCGCAGTCAATGCATTAAGTCATGGAAAAAAGAAACACATGCTACATAAAATTGCCATTATTTGAGAATGAAAAAATTGTCTACATAAAAAAATCTAAGAGTATCAATCCACTGTTGGGATGACAAGAGTTCAACAGCATTGCTATACACAAGATCAATAAAGACTAACATATACTGCTTATGTATATTAGCAATCAGCAACCAAAAACTGACATTCACAACAGCTACAAAAACTATACAGTATCTAAAAAATCTAACAACAGCCTGTAATCCTAGCACTATGGGAGGCCGAGGCGGGAGGATCACTCAAGGTCAGGAGTTCGAAACCAGCCTGAGCGAGACCCCTCTCTACTAAAAATAGAAAGAAATTAATTGACCAACTAAAAATATATACAGAAAAAATTAGCCAGGCATGGTGGCACATGCCTGTAGTCCCAGCTACTCGGGAGGCTGAGGCAGAAGGATCGCTTGAGCCCAGGAGATTGAGGTTGCTGTGAGCTAGGCTGACGCCATGGCACTCACTCTAGCCTGGGCAACAGAGTGAGACTCCGTCTCAAAAAAAATGGTATGATTTACCCAAAAGCAAGTAGCTAGCAGCTATCAAAGGACAAGACCACAAACCCCAGGCCTTCTAAGTCTAGGTCAGTGATGTGGGGGAGGGGGTACACAGCCTGCTCCCCCCACCCCATTACAGGTAGTTTAGATAATGCCAGCTGTGCTTTAAATTCTTGGAATCGAGGAAAGCTTTAAACTGAATGCAGGGCTGGAGGAGGTGGTTCACACCTGTCATCCTAGTACTCTACAAAAAGTAGAAAAATGAGCTAGGCATGGTGGCTCACGCCTGTAGTCCCAGCTACTCAGGAGGCTGAGACAGGAGGATCGCTGGAGCCCAGGAGTTTGAGGTTGCAGTGAGCTATGATGATGCCACGGCACTCTAGCCCAGGCGACAGAGACTCTGTCTGAAAGAAAAAAAAAAAAAACCTTTTTAAAAATAAATAATTTTTTAGTGAGTACGAGTACCAGGCAGAGATTGGAACTCAGCCTGGCCACAGAGCAGTCCCTGCCACTTTCTCCACGGCCCCTCCCTGCCTTGGGCTGAGGATGAGCAGAAGGACGAGGCTTCGTGCCGCTGCCCCGCGATCAGCAGTAAGTCCTGGGCACAGCGGTGTGCGGGGTACGCGGGACGACGCGGGTGGAGGGGCTGTGCGACGACAAGCGGGCCACGGAGGGCGCCTGGAGCCCCGGTTGCCGCCGCCGCCGGGTCCTCAGAATTCCCACGGTGGGAAAATAGCAACAAAACGAACGGATTCCCGGGGGTATCCGGCATTTTAGCGGCCAGCTCTGAGCGATTGTCTTGACTCCTCTTGGGTTCTGAAATAATCTCCATCAAGAAAGAAGAGCGGGCTTGCAGTCAAGAGGTATGCCCCGAGTTCTAGACTCGCTTCTGCCCACATCTGGCTGTGTAACCTTGGGCCAGTCGCTTCCCCTCTCTGGACCTCGGAGGTTGAAGCTGGTGTTTCCGCCCGATCTTTGCAGCTCACATCCCAGCACCGCGTGGCGGCCTGGGTGCCGGATGCCGGGACCACCTGGAGGAAGCCAGCCGGGTGCATCTGAACGCTCCGCGGTGCCGCGCCCACCCTGTCCCCGCCCAGCGCTCGCGCCCACCCTGTCCCCGCCCAGCGTTCGGCGCCGGTGCTTTAGGAAGGGTGCCAGGGGACCCGCGGAGACACAAGCGTCGCCTGCCCCTCCTCCTGCGCTAGAGAAGTCTGTGCGCGAGGTCTGGGAGGCTCTTGAATCCCTCCCTTCCCCCCTGTCCCCTGGGGCCGGCTCGCGTGAACGAGTGCTTGTCCTCCAACCTGAGAGTCCCGCGTGCTGCCCCCCTCCATCCGTCACGGCCCACAGCCCAGTCGCCCTTAGGGTGAAACCTTCGCTGGCTCCCCATTGCCGCTGGAATAACATCCAAACTCCTTAGAATGGCCGAGAAGGCCCGTCTCCATCTGCCCCCAACCTGCCTCCCCTATCATCATTCCCCAAGTGTTTAGTCATTTTATTTTATTGTTTTATTTTTATTTATTTATTTATTCTTCTTCTGGAGGTCGAGTCTAGGTCTATGTGTTTAGTCATTTTCAAAGCAGGGGCTCGGGTTCAAATCCCGAGTCTGCCAGTTCCTAGTGACGTGACCTCAGGTCAGTTACTGCACATGGCTAAACCCTGATTTCCACATCCTTAAAATGGGGGCGGTATCACCCATTCCACAGGACAGTCTGGGCATTAAATGAGTCACTTAGTTCCTGGAACATAGTAAACTCACCCTAAGTGCTGCTTGTTATTATTAATGTAATAATTCTCAACCCACATTGGGCTACCACCTCCTACTTCCTCAAGCTTGTCATTCTCTTTCCCTACGCTGTGCCTCCACATGTACCTGGAAAGCCCTTCCCTTCCCTTTCTCCACCCAGTAGGCTCTTACACACCCTTTAAAGCCCAAATCCAATGCCAATGCCTGTGAAGACCTTTCAAACAGAAGTAGCCCTTCCCCCAGCAGAGTTAAGAGTTCTTTCCTCCTGTATCTGCCCATCATGCATCACCTTAACCCAAGGACCACACTTTGCATCACCAGTGGTGGGACAACCAGCATTAAGTGCCTCCTGCTGACCTAAAAGCAAGAGACTAAGGCACAAAATATAATTCAAAGGGTTTATTTGAGCCAAACTGAGGACAGCTGCTGGGAAGACTCAGACCAAAGTAACCTTGGATATGAGCTTCATTCAGCCTTTGTTACAAGCAGGTTTTTAAAAGCACAAGAGGGGACAGGGAGTGGGTTGATACAAAGTTGTTGTCAGGAATTCCCATTGGTTTGTAAAAATAACATTGATCACTGATTGGCTATATGTTGTTAAGCTATGGGTGTGGGTTATAGTGTCCAGTGCAGCATTATTAGGTTAATTTATAGCTACTGGTGGCAATAGCGAGCAGTTTTAAGAGATGAATACATAGCTCAAAGGAAGGAGTAGGCTGTGATTGCTGACTCATTTTAATGTTTCTCTGGGTCTGATAATCTAAAAGGACTTGCATTCCTTTTCTCACTCCTGATAGGAGACTACATAACTCCACCTATTTTGGCTCCTGCCAAAAATATTGAGCTTAAAATCAGGCCTTTGGAGCTGGCTTCAGTTTACAGGAAATTCAGGGGATAGAGGAACAGGTTAAACAACGCACAAAGAAACAGTCAGGCAAATACAGAATGTGGGGCAGTTTATAGGACAACTGCCATGATCTCTTAAAAGTGCATGTTGGAAAAACAAAACAAAACAAAAGCCATGGACAGGAGGTTCTAGACTTAAAGAGACCTAAGAATCTCATGACCAAATGTAAGATGTGTATCTTGATTTGTTGATTGTATCTTGGTTTATTAATTTAAAAAATATATAAGAACTATGCTTTTAGACAATGGGGGAAATTTGACTATGGAGCTGGTATTAGATGATATAAGAAAATTATTGTCAATTTTGTGAGATATGGTAAGTATATTGTGGTTATAGAAGAGAAGGACCTTATGTTTTGGAAATGCATACTGAAGTGGTTAAGGTTGAAGAGTTAGAATCTGTGTTATTAGCTTTCAAATGGTTTAGCCATAAATTTCATATATAGTGAGTGAAAAAATATGGTAAAATGTTGACAATTGTTGAAGCTATGTGATCGATATATAGGTATTCAGTTTACTATTTCTACTTTCCTGACATTTCAGTATTTTCATAATAAAAAGGTTTTTTCTGTTTTCTTTTTCTTTTCTTTTCTTTTTATTTTTATAAGCCAGTCAAATTTAGCAATGGGAGTTTTATACCAACTTTAGTGACACTAATGTTAATAAGTTCTGATAATGCACTACCATCAGGCCAGCCAAAATTTTTTTTAAACGCTTCTGGTCCCTTCTCCCATAGCAATTTTGGGGCCTTTAATAATATCACAGTATAATATCACTGGTATATATCACCTCCATATATGGAATCACAATATATGAAAGTGATGTATGCTAGTGGGTTTTGCCATTCAGATCACACATTATGAGCTCCTGGGGGTAGGAGCTATGTTTGGATCAACTATATTTCCCTCAGAGTGCAGAGTACATAACAAATATTAATCAACACTTATTGAAGATGGGCGAGGTGGCTCACACCTGTAATCCTAGCACTCTGGGAGGCTGAGGCGGGAGGATCACTTGAGGTCAGGACTTTGAAACCAGCCTGAGCAAGAGTGAGACCCTGTCTCTATAAAAAATAGAAAAATTAGCCAGGCATGATGGCATGTCCTATAGTCCCAGCTACTCGGGAGGCTGAGACAGGAGGATCGTTTGAGTTTGAGGTTGCAGTGAGCTATGATGAGGCCACTGCACTCTAGCCTGGGCAACAGAACAAGATCCTGTCCCTGAACATAAATAAATAAATAAACCAATAATAATAATAATAAACACTTGTTGAATGAATGAAGACTTTACTATCACTGTAGTAAATGGTTTACCAGTATGGTTTTAGGAATCTCTGAATGAAAAATGATAATGGCACACTTTTGTTAAGCATTTGCTGTGTGCGAAGCTTGGCACTTAATATAGGTTGCCTCATGCAATCCTCAGTCCTATAAGGTAAAGAAAATATTGATCCCATTTTGCCCATGAGAAAACTGACACATAAATGTGAAGGAACTTGTTCCTTGAAAGAAATCAAAATATGTTTTCCAAAATATATTTCTGTGACATATTTTGAGATGGTTATCAGCGAGCTGGCAAACAGAAGCAGCCCTGAAAAGCTGTCCTTTCTGGGAGAGATTTGCATCTGCGGAGAATCTGCATTCATGCAGCCAGATCTCTCCTCTGGATCTAGGAAAGATTAACTGAGAGTCTGACACTTTGAAAGGTCTGAAAGATTTACCATCTTCTCTCTGAGAACAGCTGCCACTGAGGTTCATCTACATAACAATGCACCTTTGCTAGCCGGATCTCCTCACCTGTCTTGCCACTGTCCCCTGATTTACCACCATAACCTGTGTTTGGCCATGCTCTGAGACCCCATTCTTTCTGAAACCTCAAGAAGGTATACAAGCTTCTGCACCCCTTTGGGGGTTTGGGCAATCACTCTGTGGTTCCCCCCAATGTACATGTTAATAAATTTTATATGCCTTTTCTCCAATTAATCTGCCTTTTGTGAGTTAATTTTTCTTTTTTTTTTTTTTGAGACAGAATCTCACTCTGTTGCCTGGGCTAGAGTGCCATGGTGTCAGCCTCGCTCACAGCAACCTCAAACTCCTGGGCTCAAGCAATCCTCCTGCCTCAGCCTCCTGAGTAGCTGGGACTACAGGCATGCGCCACCATGCCCGGCTAATTATTTTTCTATATATTTTTAGTTGGCCAATTAATTTCTTTCTATTTTTAGTAGAGACGGGGTCTCACTCTTGCTCAGGCTGGTTTTGAACTCCTGATCTTGAGCGATCCTCCCGCCTCGGCCTCCCAGAGTGCTAGGATTACAGGTATGAGCCACTGCGCCCAGCTAATTTTTCTTTTTTAATTAATTTTTTTATATGTAGAAGGAGGGAGAGAGGGAGGGAGGTTCAATTTTCCTTTTTTTTTTTTTTCCTGAGATAGAGTCTCACTGTCTCGCCCCAGGTAGAGTGCAGTGGCGTCATAGTAGCTATGCAGCCTGAAATTCCTGGGCTGAAAGGATCCTCCTGCCTCAGCCTCCCGAGTAGCTGGAACTATAGGCAGATGCCACAGTGACCAGCTAATGTTTCTATTTTTAGTAGAGACGGAGTCTCACTCTTGCTCAGAACTCCTGAGCTCGAGCAGTCCTCCAGCCTCGGCCTCCCAGGGTGCTAGGATTATAGGCATGAGCCACTGTGCCTGGCCTGTGGGTTAATTTTTCAACAAACCTTCAGAGGGCCAAGAAGAACTTTTTCCTTGGCTTCTACACCCTACGTCATTTTTTTTTATATGTGTACCCTACATCATTCAGATAGTAATGGCAGAAGCATGTGGTTCTAACCATTATACTCCATTGCCTTGTCCCTCTCTCGTACCATCCTACTGGCAGAGGTAGTTATGTGTGGACTCATCTTAGCACCTACGTCTGCTAGACTAGGAGCCCTTCAAAAGGAGAGGCATAAAAACATGTCCGCACAAATACTTGTGCACAAATGTTCCTAGCAGCATTATTCATAATAGCCCAAAGTAGAGACAACCCAGATGTCCGACAAATTGATGATTGGATAAACAAAATGTAGTATATCTGTGCAACGGAATGTTACTCAGCCATGAGAAGGAATGAAGTACTGATGCATGCTATAACATGGATGAACCTTGGAAACATTATACTATGTGAATGACACCAGTTTCAAAAAACAATACTTTACATGATCCCATTTATATGAATGCCCAAAATAGGCGAATCCATAGAGAGAGAAAGTAGATTAGTAGTTGCTTAGGGGTGGGGGATAGAAGAACAGAAAGATGATAGCTAAAGGGTACAGGGATTCTTTCTTTTTTAAAAAAAATAAAAAATACTTTATTGCAGCTGGGTGCAGTGGCTCAAGCCTGTAATCCTAGCACTCTGGGAGGCTGAGGTGGGAGGATCATTTGAGTTCAGGAGTTCAACACCAGCCTGAGCAAGCGTGAGATTCCCTGTCTCTACTAAAAATAGAAAAAATTATCTGGGTGTGTTGGCGCACACCTGTAGTCCCAGCTACTCGGGAGGCTGAGGCAGGAGGATCGCTTGAGCCCAGGAGTTTGAGGTTGCTGTGAGCTAGGCTGACACCATGGAACTCTAGCCCTGGCAACAGAGCTATACTCTGTCTCCAAAAAACCCCCCCAAAACAAAAAAAACCCTTTATTACTAAAAAAATGCTAAGGATCATCTGAGCTTTAAGCAAGTCATAAACTCTTTATTTTTGCCTTTTTAAATTTTTAATTGACACATAATAACTTCACATATTTATGGGGTACAATGTGATATTTTGATACATGTATGCAGTGTGTAATGATCAAATCAGGGTAATTAGCATGCCCATCACTTTAAACATTTATCATTTCTTTCTGTTGGGATGGGGGTTCTTTTTAAGATGATGAAAATATTCTAAAAAATTGATCATGGTGAGGGTTGCACAACTCTGTTAATATACTAAAAACAGTTGAATTTACATTTTAAATGGATGAATTGTATGGTATGTGAATTATATCTTAATAAAGCTGAAAAAAAAAGCAGAGGAAATATTTTATTCACCAATGAATCTGCCAAGCTAGTTTAGTGAATAAAATAAATGAATGAATGAATGGCTGTTTCCCTTACAGCTGACAAAAATCTGCCATATTTCCAAAGTCGAAAATGAATTCCCTTGACAGTCTCATTGGCATGCTCACTTCTAGCTCCCAGGAACCCATTAGTGTACTAATAAGAAACCTGATAATTCAATGAATAATTCCTGAGGTTGTCAGTGCCACTCTGGAGGAAGAGGGAACGCACAGACAATTTCTTCCAGATACAAAATGTGGGAATGCGGAGCGAGGGGCCGCCAGCCAGGATGTTCTGCCTGAAAAGGGGCCCCCGAAGATCTCACTGTGGTCTGTTTCCAGTTGGCTAACCATGATTCATTTACGTGGGCTTATCTGACTGTTCCTGTGTTCTTTCCTCTCACCGTGAACATTCAGAGGGACTGTTGTAGTGAAAGCTCCAGCATAAAATAACTCCTGAGATTGTCTAAATATGACTTCATTAGGGAGGACACAAACACTTCAATGGATGCCAATCACCTGTCAGGGAAGGAGCGCTTGTCCAAAATGCTGATTCCTGGGCCCTGTCCCTGGAGGTTCAGATTCTGTAGGACTAGGGTAAGGCCATGGAATCTGCATGTTTTAAGACACGGGGTGTCGCTATGTTGCCCAGGCTGGTCTTGAATTCCTGGCCTCAAGCGATCCGCCTGCCTCAGCCTCCCAAGTAGCTGGGACTGCAGGTATATAACCCCTTTGGGCCAACAGTTCCATTCTTAATCTCTTTGCTAAATTGGGAGATTGGGTTCTATAGCTTTAAAAACACTAATCCTGCCCTGTTTCTCCTATGCAAGTGGAGAAACTGAGGCTCAGAGAGGAAAACAGATTTTCCCAAGGTGACAGAGTACCAGCACACTTGTAGGAGAACCAGGCCTGATTCCAGGCCTCCTGTTCCTGCCCCAGGGCTCTTCCCACTGGGGAACGATACATGGTTTGTTTCAGATACAACCATTCATTTCTGAGTGGCTTTCCTTCTCTGCTCCCAGCAAATCCCACATAAGACAGTAGGGCCTGGACTAGGGAAAAGGGAATGAGAGCCCTGCCTTGGGCACAAAATTTAGGGAGGTACCAAAAAATTCAGCAATCAAGATAATATTTTAATTTAATATTTTAAAAATCAAAATTAATGCAAGGAAATTCATGATGAACAAAATATTGAAATTTTAAATAAAAGCAGGATCAGTAGTTCTGATTTTTTTTCTTTTTACCCCAACCTCCAATATGGCTCTATACAGCACTATTATTCATCCCTCCTTTATTTAAAATGTTGGTATTTTTGTCATTGTGGATATTTTTGCATTAATGTTTGTTTGATAAAAAATCACATTAAAATATTATTAATCTAGGCCGGGCGCGGTGGCTCACGCCTGTAATCCTAGCACTCTGGGAGGCCGAGGTGGGCGGATCCCTCAAGGTCAGGAGTTCGAAACCAGCCTGAGCAAGACTGAGACCCCATCTCTACTAAAAATAGAAAGAAATTAATTGGCCAACTAAAAATATACAGAAAAAATTAGCCGGACATGGTGGCATGTGCCTGCAGTCCCAGCTACTCGGGAGGCTGAGGCAGAAGGATTGCTTGAGCCCAGGAGTTGGAGGTTGCTGTGAGCTAGGTTGATGCCACGGCACTCTAGCTCAGGCAACAGAGTGAGACTCTGTCTCAAAAATATATATATATATATATTATTAATCTAGATTGCTGAGTTTTTTGTGCCTCCCTTAATTTAGTGCCCAAGGCCTCCCCTTCATCTGGGCCCTATAAAACAGTTCTTTTGGCAGACAGCTGAGCAATGCTCCATTGCCCTCTGGGAATCCCTCCAGATCCTATCACTTTATTTGTCTGACAGAATTGATGTTTGCTTGGTCTCATGGTGACATTGCCCTTGTCACCTGACCTGCAGAGGGCTTTGCAATCTGCAGTGGATACTTGTTTTGCTGACCCAGCAACATTCTCCCTTCTTCTGGCAACTGCAACCACATGTTGCTTGGGGAACCTCCCTTCCCGGTGTGCAGAGCTGAGTCCAGACCACAGGGAGAGAGGAGGCTGTGGCTCAGTTCTGCCAATCAGAGCCTGACATCCCCTGGTCACAGCGATTGGTTTAGGAGTAGTCATGTGACTCAATTACAGCCAAGTCTGGAGGTGTTTTGGGAAGGGAAACTTTCCCTTTTGTCTGTGGTACCTGAGAGGTTGGGATGTAAGCCACCAGCGGGAGCCGGAGCCTTTTTGAGGCAGGTGCCCACATGGAAGACAGCACTATGGACTGATGGAGATGGGAAGAGACATCTGATGACATCGCTTGAGCCTCTGGGTCCACTGTGTACAAAACAAGCCTTCCCCCGGACTTCAGGGATGTGTGGGCCAACACTCGCCCAAGTCACTTTGAATTGCATCTCTGTCACTTAAATGACTCGCACCCACTCACCAGCAGTCTGGCCTAGTTGGCCCCAGGAAATGCTTGGTGAAGCCCAGCACCTATCACAAGAGTTCTACCCTAAATATCTTCCTCCAAGTGATGGCATCCAAGTTTCTCTTTATCCAAGGGCAATCTTAAAAGGCAAAAGAATATTGATAACAACTCCAGAAAACATTACTGGGCATTGGTGCCATCATAAGGCCCTCTAGTAAATATTTACCCATTTCATTTTGTCTTCTAACAGCCCTGTGAAATAGATTTTATCATTAATTTCAAGTTGAAATCCAGCCTATCAATCCCAGGCTAAATTTCCAAATCGCTTAACTGGAGGCAAAGGGAGGGCCCTGGTTAACCACCTGATGAACCTGCTTCCCACTTCATTTTATCTCTTTTGTAAATGAATAGACCTTTTCTAGGAGGCAGACTCTTTCTTAGAACAGCTGAGCCTAGACATTAACACACCCCCATCCCCACACTTCTCCCATAACACTGTCAGCATCTTGAAATAAAGAACCTTATTCCAGTTTCCTTTGGCCTGGGAATGGGCTCACCACCTACGGCAGCTCAGGTCTTCATGATTGGCAGGTGGACTGACCCACTCACTGTGGCCACTTTTGCCATCTGTGCTCATTTATTCATTCAACAAGCATTTATTTATTTATTTATTTATTGCAGGTGCATATCTTGGCATCAACAAGCATTTATTGAGTGCTAGCTATATGTCAGGTCTAAGCACTGAGGATACCACTGTGAACAGCAGCCCTTGCCCAGGGAGCTGACAGTCTTGTCAAGGAGACACACATTAAACAAATAATTGCATGTGTAATTATTTAATTGCAAGCATGGTAAGTACTTAGAAGGAAAAGTTCAGGCTGGGAGCATGCAATTGGGTATCTAAGCCCATTGGCTGACTTTGTGACTAAGCAATTTTATTCATTTGGCAGATAATTTTTGATTGACCACTCAGTGCTAGACGCTGGTTAGGTGGCGAGTGCTGGTCAAACAGTGGGGAACAAGGCCCAGCCCTGGCCCTGGAGGAGCTCACAGTGTACAACAAATATACCATCTGACTAGCTGTCCCTCAGGCCAGCAGCCTGTGAGCAGATGCAAGTCCACAGCTTTGATATCTGCTAGAAAGAGCAACTCCAAATCCTGCTTCCACAGGAGAAACAAATACATCTAACTAGTTCCGTTCACCTCCTATTGGTCTTACTGTGTTTTTCCCTGACCCTCAACAGCTTTTGCTCTTTAGGACTGAGAAAATTGGGACAAAGGTCACCGGGCCTGCTGAGAGTGTTTTGTCAGGCTCTGTAAAAATAGGGTCTTGGGTAAAAAGTACACGGGGTCTCACTGGAAGAAGAGGGCATCAGGAGAAAGAAGGACCTGGGTATTGAATCCCCCCAGGCTCCGTGGCTCCAGCCTGCTGCGGACAGGAGCTCAGCTTTGAGGTGAGACTTTTTGTGATATTCCTGGCTGCCTGGCCCCAAGGGTGCAAACCAGAGTGTGGTGCCCAGCTCCCCATGGAGAACTTTCTGGATGGCTTTATTATTCAGAGAATATGATGCCTTGGCTCCAGCAGTTGGAGACAGAATGTGCAGAGCTGGGATTGGGGTTCACACCAGCAGAAGGGAACATGTGGGTGAGTTCAGACATAGGAAGTTTGGCCCCATCCTTCTTAAAGCCAGCCTCCCTGCAGGACACAGCAGCTGGAATCACTGGGCCCCTTGAGCTCTGAGCCAGGCCTGAAATGTAACAGCAGGGGAGGAAAGGGGAAGAAAGGAGTGACTTCTGACTGTACCCCAACAGGACTGAAGCACTTTGACGAGGGAAGTGCCATTGACCCTTTTCTGTTATCTCCCAGCCAGACACCCTGTGGCAGGCTTCTTGCATTATCAGCATTTTAGCTCTAATCTGTTGAGGACTTACAATATGCCAGGCATCAGTTAATTTAATCCTCACAACAACCTCATGAGGTAGGTTCTACCGTTATCCTCATTTTACAGGGAGCTGGGGCTCAGAGAACAGTAGAGTAGGATCCAGGTGGATTACAGAGCTGTGCTACCCGGTGATGTCTCAGTAAGGGCCTCGGAGACCAGAGCAGCCATCCAGAGTGGGAAGGTGGCAAGTCCTTTATGCTCACTCTCTCGGGGAAACCTGCCAGGGGCAGGGGAGGACCTGGAATAGAAAGCAGGTAACTGACCTGGGACAAGTCTTCAACTTGGTTCAGAGCCTTGGCCATCCTGGATCTAACAAGTGTGGACTCAACTATTTGAGAGCAAATAGTTGAGACTATTAGTAGAATGTAACGTCTTGTCCTTTTGCTAAGGCCTGGCATTATATCAATAATAGTGAGTAACTAACCTATCCATGGAGGTCTTACTCCTTTTCAGGCACTAAGTCAAGGGCTTTATGTATATCATTTCATGTATTCCTCACTTCAACCTATGAAGTAGGTATTATTATCCTTCTGAGGAAAGAGACTCTAAATAACTTTGCCAAGGTCACAGCTAGTGAGTTACAGAGCCAGAATTCAACCTAAGTATGTGTCTCCCAGATCTCATGATTCTGCTGAGTGTCAGAGAATTGCCTCAATTCCTGGTTTCTCCATGGATCAACTGTGTACCCTCGACAGGTCATTTAACTTCTCTGCACCTCATTTTTCACATCTGTGAAATGGAAAATTTGGGCTAGATCATGCATTAGTCTCTCTCCAGCTTTCATATCTAGATTTTGAACCTGTTAAGGACATCACCTCTGCGTTTCCAGTACTTAGTAAAGAGCCTGGCCCAGGGCTGGGCACGGTGGCTCACACCTGTAATCCTAACACTTTGGGAGGCCGAGGAAGGAGGATCGATTGAGGTCAGGAGTTCAAGACCAGCCTAGGCAACGAGAGCCTGTCTCTAAAAAAAAAAAAGAGCCTGGCCCACTGTGGGCACAAGGTCAACATCTGTAGAGCTGAGTCTACCCTGCTGCGGCCTATGCTCTTAGCTCCACATGTAGTTGCCTTTTAGAAATCTCTCCATTTCCCCTATCCCTTATGATCCAAAGTTCAAAGATACCATAATCTATCTATTTTGATTACTTTCAGTTTTTCCAATTTTTTTTAAAAAGTGCTTTCTTTGTGTCTCTTAATATACTAGAGTTTTCCTTGGGTATATATCCAGACGTGGTGTTTTTGGATCACGGGGTATACACAAATTGTTCTAAAAAGTTGCTGTAGGAATACATTCTTACCAGCTGTGAGAGCTACCCTTTTCAAAATTTGGGTTTGTCAGATTTTTGAAATTTTGTCAATTGGATGAGTGTAGAATGGTATAAATATATGCTTACTTTTCATAATAGAAAATTTTCAAGTATTTATAGTAGTACAGACAATAGTATAATGAGATGCTATGTACCTACCATCCAATTAAACTACTAACTCCTTACCAGTTTTGTTCCCTTTATCTCCCAACACCCATTATTTTGAGCCAAATGCCAGGTATCATACCATTTCATTGGTAAACATTTCAGCATATATATCTCCAAAAGATAAAGACTCTCCCACTTCTTTTTTTTTTTTTTTCTTTAGAAACAGGGTCTTGCTATGTTGTCTAGGCTGGATAGTACAGTGGCTATTCACAGGCACAGTCTTAGCTCACTGTAGCCTCAAACTCCTGGGCTCATGCAATCCTCAGCCCTCCGGTAGCTGGAACTATAGACACTTGCCACTGTGCCCAGCTAGCACTCCCCTTCTTAAACATAACCACAGTACATCATCAAATACTTTCAAATGTCAATAATAGTTTCGCAATATTATCAAATATTTGAATCAGTGTTCACATTTCTTTAATTATCCTATAATATTTTTTCCTTATACTTGTTCGAATTCTAATTCAAACAAGTCCATACATTGCAATTAATATTTCTCAATTTTCTTTTAATTTTTACCTCTCTTTCTCTTCCTCTCTCTCTTTTAATATCTTGAAACTCATTTGTTAACAAAATCAGGTTGATTTTCCTGTTAGAGTTTTTACTAGTTTGGATTTTGCTTATTGCATCCCCGTGGTACCATTTCATATGTTCCTCAGTCCCTGTATCTCCTGCAAATTAGTAGTGAGATCAAGAAGAGGGGTTAGCAAACTACGGTCCATGGGCCATATAGCATTTGTGGCTATTGTCTATGGCTGCTTTTTGTGCTACAACAGCAGAGTTGAATCCTTGTGACAGATTGTACAGCCAGCATAGTCTAAAATACTTACTGCCCCCCTCCAGTAATAAAGAGTCAGCTTTTTCTCAACAACAAATAAAATAAAATAAAATACTTACTGCCTGGCCCTTTAGAAATGAAATTTGCCAATCCCCATACAGTAGGCTTGATCAGATTCATTCTGGATTTGGGGGGCATAATCTCTTCATAGGAGGTGGTTGGTATTTAATTCTATCAGGAGGCCTATTGTTTCTCTTTTGCAATATTATCAGTTAGATCAATTAATTCATAAGGAGTTACAAAATGGTGATATTCTGAGTCAATCTTTCGTTCTGTTTTAATTTTATTTGCTGGAATGCTTCTGTAAAGAGATACTTCCTCTCTCTCATCTACTAGTCGGTTGCCCAAGGCGTAGTTCTTACAGGAAAGACAGGATAAACGCTTAATTGTTTCTCTTTAATTTACCAGTTTTCAAAATAATGAGTTGATTTCCTAACATCTTCCAAAGATGATCACTGAGGTTTTTTGTTTATTTAAAAAATACCATTATGAACTCATGGATTTAGATATATTTGATGTTTTTCAACCCCTTGCAGCTATTTTCTTTACAAATGCTAAATAGTCCTGATTTTTTTTGTTTGTTTGTTTGAGCAATGGTCTCTGTTTTCCAGGCCAGAGTATGGTGGCATCATCGCAGCTCACTGCAACCTCACATTCCTGGGCTCAACTTTTCCTCTTGCCTCAGCTTCCCAAGTAGTTAGGACTATAGGTGCCTGCCACCACACCTGGGAGTCTCACTCTTGCTCAGGCTGGTCTCGAACTCCTGACCCCAAGTGATCCTCCCACCTTGGCCTCCCAAAGTGCTAGGATTACAGGTATAATCCTAGCCTAATATAGTCCTGATTTTGACCAATGAGAGTCACATACAGTTGCCTCTTGATTCTCTTTGACACAACTCTAGTTTCCTTGATTTGTGAAACTAGAAGATAATCTATATATATTGTACATTTTCTGCCCCCAAACTGGAATTGATTATTTATTTTTTCAAGGACACCTTGGTTCCTTTTAGTGGAAAGTAGAATTTAGAGACCACAGTCTGGGAACTAGAAGTGCTCACTGTTCGCTAAGGGGCATTGTTTCCAGACCTGAAAACAGTAGACAAAACTAGGGAATTTGGTAAGTTTGTTTGTTTTCAGATCAGCTATATCAAAAATTCATACTGAAACTTTCTATCCAAATCCAGGATGATAAGGTTTTTACTTAATCTCTTTCATCTTTCATTTGTATTTCCTTGCTCACACACCAAAAGTCCTAGATCTCGTAACACCACAAAACTCCCTTGCTTATCCTTTACTACTTACCCAGCAGTGTCAGAATAACAATACCAAAGCTTCAACTAACAATATGGAGACTGAAAACAGGCAGTCCTTTTTAAAAATCAGAGTACAAAATTCTAAAAATGAAAGTGTGCAGAAACCTAGCAGGAAGGATCGGCACTGACCCTGCATGGCCATGGGGCAGTTTGCGATAGGCTGGAATTTTTTTAAGACTACTGTATATGCGGTTGGTCAGAATTTTGTTCTTCAGTGTGGTACACTCTTAAAATCATAATTCTTCCCCCCTGGGAGTTTACATATGTCTAGAGAGTGGAAGAAACATGAAATTATAGCAGTGTAGGCTAGTGGAATGATTGTTGGGTTGGTAACCCAAATATGCTGGTGAGCTTCAGGCTTCAGTTTCCCTCACTAACACACGAGGATAAAGAGAGGAAGAAAGAATTTGCAGGAGGGAATCTTGGGCAAGTTAAGTCATCTCTCTGAATCGTTTCCTTATCTATTAAAGGAGAATACAGGCATTGGACTATATTCTAGTCACAGCAGCTTTCTTTCCGTTCTCCAAACGTACCTACCTTGGGGCCTTTGTACTTGTAGTTCCCTGTGCCTGGAACATTCTTGTTCCAGCTCCTCCAATGACTGGTTCCTTGTTATCATTCAAGTCTCAGCCTTGCTATCACCTCCTTAGAGAGGGCCTCCCTAACCACATAATGGAAAATACTCTTCCCTCATTACTTTATCATATCAGCCTATTTCATTTCTTTGTGATACTATTACCTATCTAATCTATTTACTTGTTCATGTCTGTACCCCTTTCTCCCTTGAATGGAAACTCAGTAAGGGTAGGGTCCTTGACTTTCTTGTTCATTGATGTATCCCTAGGAACTAAAACAGGGCACATAATAGTTGCTGAAACAATGCCTGTTGAATGAATGAATGCCTGCTAAATGAATGGATCAGCTGTATGATCTCCGAAATCCCTTTCAGCTTTAAGTCCAAGGCTATACACTCAATATACTGAGTGTAGACTCTTAAGCATAATGGTGCCATTTTATAGAGGTGGAAACTGAGGCAGTGAGTGGCTTGTCAAAGGCTTCACAGATAGGTTGGTGGTATAATCCAGGAGTATTGTATGGGAGGTCAAAAGCAAGAGACTTGGGTCTGGTTCCTCACACCATCCTACCCTGTCAACATTCCTTCCCAGAGTTGTGTGAACTGGACAAGTCATCTCACTCCTCCCAGGACTCAGTTTTTCCCTCCAAAAGAGAAACACGCTAATAGCTGTGGTCTGGGGTTACTGTGTGTTTATGTAAACTTAACAGCACTAAACACTTTTTAGAGTATTTTGCCCTTTCTTTACCCTCAGTTGTTCGCCGGGATAGAGATGGGGGTAAGGAAGGAAGCCCAGACCGGGGCTGTGGGGAAGGGGAGAGTCAGCCCGTTGCCAAGGTCTGGTTACTCACCTGAGTCCCTGGTCTGCCCCTAGCCTAGCTGTGCTCACCTACTCAGGTACAGAGAGGCAGGGGAATGTTGTTCAGCCAATGAGTTGCAGTCGCTCACTTAAAGGCCCCCAGCATCCGGCAGGAAAACCGGCCTGGCAACCAGGAGAGCTCCCGGGCCAGTGCTAGGAGGCAGCTATGCAATCTGGATATAATTAAGCCCTCCATGGCCACACTGTGACCCCAAGGCCTGGTCACTCCATGTCCTGGAGGGTACTTTCTTCAGGGAGACCTCCTTCACCTTGCCCAGAGCTGGCTTTCCAAGAGCCTCCCACACCTACCTGCCCTGGCAGACTGCCAGGGAGGAAAGATAGCATAGCTTTGACAGCTGCCCCCAGAAAGGAGCACACAGGTGACAGAGAGAAGCCATTTCCCTGTCCTGATCCCCTTCAGTAACCCTGGTGAGTCCTGATTCTCTGGGCTTCTCGAACCTCAGGACAGCAGGGCGTGGGGGGAAGATGCCTCTCCTAAGGGGCAGAAACCTTAGGTGTCGGTTCCAGCCCTGCTGTGTGACCTCGAGCAAGTCGTTCCAGCTCTCTAAGACTCACATCCCCCATCTGGGAAAATGAGCAGCTCACATTTTCACATCAGCTTTCCCCTTTTATTGTTTTCCCTGTCACACCCCTTGTTTTGAAAGATTTTCGTCTGCCAAGCTGCACCTGTTACATAATCATTTGTTAATTGGTTTTCCCCCTCTATGTTAATTGTGGCCCTATAGTAGCCAATCAGCAATTTCTGGTCAGCAGTAACAAACCACTGAGCTGATGCAAGTTTAGCCAAAAGCAAAGAAATGTGGTGTTTTAGTTCATGAGATCTTATCTAGAGTCAATATTTGATTTTCATTTGACCTTTTGAAATATGAGAAATAACGTGCTTGTGAGTAATTTTCAGAGAATTGGGACCCCAGGTGGGAAACTCTTAGATTCAGCTTGCACAGGGTTTATGAAGACACCAGGCAAAATCCTGCCTTCACACCCCAAATCCAGCTTTGGTCTCTGCAATGCTGCCTCACACACAGGGTGCTTTCTTGAAAGTGGGCTTCTTTGACTTGGAAACTTCCTATATGGGGCTGGACCCAGGAGTCCCCACACTGGGTTCACCTCACCTCTGGCCAAGGCTGGGGAACCCTGAATGGGGGAAGCTGAGGTTTTCCTCAGGCCTCTGCTAGGGTGTGGCCGGGAGGATGATGGGAACAGGGAGGTGTGAGGCCGGGGCCTGGAGGCCAGGAATATACAGTGGCCACAGCTTGTGCTGGAAATCAGGAGACAGGCTTGCTGCTCTGGTTCTACATTGACTAGTTCTGTGACCTCAGGCAAGTTTCCTACCTCCCTGAACCTCAGTTTTCCCAGCTGCAAAATGGGGGTTGCAATCTTGGCAGTGCTTGCCTGCCAGGGCCAAATAAAATAGCATATGTCATGGAAGCTTAGATTCTATAAATTTTAAGATAAATTCAAAAACTAAAAAAATTCAAAGATAAAAAATACATCTTAGAATTGACAAGATAAGATGATAATGGATGTTTTGTAAAATGTGACCTGTGTGGTAATTATTGTTATCTGTGATAATTGTTAATAATTATGTGATAAAAGAATTACTCCGATCATGATGGGATCATGGCTGCTTGTTGTTTAAATCCTTTTACTTTTTAAAAAAATATTTATTGGGACTTTTTTAGAATCATATAAACAAAAAGATAGGGAAAATATCTCACTGGCTTATGGTATTTTTGAATGTCTCCTGGGATGGAAACCAAGTCTGGGAATGTGGCCCCAATGTGAGTGGCAGTCTACTACAGTGGTTAGGGCAGGCACTTTGAAATCAGAGGATCTTAGGTTCAAATACACACTGTAAGACCTACTGGTGACCTTGAGAATAAAGTTTCAAAGTTCCTTCTATTCATTTGGGCTTCAGCCACCCTGTTCTCTCCTGTCTTATAGCTCCCTGCTGAGTAAATAAATCTCAGGGAATGGTAATTTCAAGAGCTGTGGCAGCACCTTCCTTCTTTTTCTTTTCTTTTTTTTTTTTTTTGAGACAGAGTCTCACTCTGTTCCCTGGGCTAGAGTGCCGTGGTGTCAGCCTAGCTCACAGCAACCTCAGACTCCTGGGCTGGAGTGATCCTTCTGCCTCAGCCTCCTGAGTAGTTGGGACTACAGG
>CAUYPO010077941.1:0-10982 GCA_963574435.1 Cheirogaleus major | reverse complement strand
AGGTCGGCTCCCCCTGTCAGGTCCCGGCCATCCTGTGCGTGCTGCAAGCTGAGGCTTTGAGGGGAAAATAACACATCCCCCGAAAATAAGCCCTAGGGTGTCTTCTTGAGGAAAAATAAATATAAGACCCTGTCTTATTTTCAGGGAAACATGGTAGTTGTTGGGATCAGTCATGTCTCCATGAGAAGGAGGAGTTGGGCTCTTCATAGTCAGCAGGGCTTTAAAAATCCATGTAAATGGACAGATAAAGGGGGTTCTGAAGCCTAACTAGTCCAGGAACCTTGTTTCTAATAATGATTCCTGGATTGTTAACCACCAGTAAGTTAAACATTGTGCTTGGAAGATACCTACATTTTTGTTTTATTTTTGCTGTGTTGGGGACAGAGAACAGAGGTTGAATTTAGTTATGCAACATTGCATTAGAGGGACCAGTGAGATGTCCATTTGGAGATAATGTAGGCAGTTGAATAAATCTGGAGTACGGAAGAAGTATTTTAGCTGGAGATGAAAATGTAGGCATCATCAGAAAATGGAGACGGTGAAGCTGTGGGAACAGATAAGATTACCCCTGAGAGAAGGGAAGAAGGCTAAGGCACAGTCTCCGAGTAACTCCAGTTTCTTCCACAGAGATAAGAGTAAAGGAAGAAAAGGAGCATGATTATGCAGTTTTTTAAGGTAGGAAGGAGAAGGATTTGAGAAAGCCAAGTAAGATGGCCTTACTCTTAAAAGGCAGGACCCTCTACAGAGAATAGAGTGTTTTGGGGGGGTAGGAGGTAAGAGCTGAAGAGAGCTAGTGTTTGAGACAGCGATGGTGGGAATGTTACATGGAGTCACAATGAGGTTGATCGAGGAGTTTCTGAGCTTTTTGAGGGCCTGGCAGAGAAGGGAGCTGGGCAAGCAGTTAGTGCCCCTGAAGGCAAAGTCTGTGCTGTCATTCCTGTCGTAGCTGCAGCAGGCACAGGCACTCCATAAGAATTGGCTGAATTGAATTGGATGACCAGATACTAGAGATTTGCAAAGCAGGA
This sequence comes from Cheirogaleus major, assembly GCA_963574435.1. NCBI lineage: Eukaryota > Metazoa > Chordata > Mammalia > Primates > Cheirogaleidae > Cheirogaleus > Cheirogaleus major. Next base: position 9,957 of record CAUYPO010077941.1, on the reverse strand, counting down.
ATAGTGACAATCATTTAGGTAAGTGACTATGGTACACAGATGAAAGAAATCCCTTCACTGGAGACCAGACTGGGGAGGGAGACAATTGAAGCCCGATTTGGTGTTTATAAGGTAAAGAGAGAGGAGCCCAAGTCCTGGGAGATACAATGAAGCTGCAGAGAAGTTTCTGCAGAGCTGGGGGCTTGAAGAAGTAGAAGAATCCTATAATTACAATGAAGCAAAATTTTTTTTAAACCTTGTTGAGTCACTGGCAGAGACTCTTAGCATCTCTATGAAACATTCATCTTTATTTCATCAAAGTTTTAAAGGATCACTTCAGAAGGAACAGTCTATATTTTTAAACCAGGTCAGTGAATACTGAGCCCTCACAGTTTGGCTCGCCACAGTACTTTGTCCTTAGCTTGCCATGTCACATTCTTTCAGCATCAAGCTACTGCTTTGAGATCATCTCTTAAAGGTAGATTGCATTCTTAATGTTGTTTGAAGATTTCTGTGTGCATCCATATGAACTGTTTTAAGAAAGTTTAAAAAATGATCAGAGAAAATTTTATCTTACCTTTTAAAGCAAACTTCTTTGGGGTATATTTCACATACAAATATTTTGTTAGAGTAAGTGGCTTGTGGTAAAATTAGTTTAAGGCAAGATGTTCTTCTAATACCTTGGCTGTGTTTCTGTTCCTTCTCTTAGGATTTATGATTGGTAGAGACTATGAAGCTGAAGGAATTGCCAAGGATGGTGCCAAGATGGTCACTGCTGTGTCCTGTGCCCAAGTGCCTAAGATAACCGTCATCATTGGGGGATCCTATGGGGCTGGAAACTATGGGATGTGTGGCAGAGCGTTCAGGTGGGTTGTCATGATTTTCTCTGAAAGAAACATGCTTCAAGTATAATTATACATAGTTTAATTCAAGTTTATTTACAGTATAGAATGGCATTCACAAATCTTGATCAGTTATACCATAATTTATATCATCTGGAGGGGTGAAATTAAATTTATGCTAAAGATTCTATTTGGAAGAAATCTACAGTGGGATTCAGGAAATATTTGAAATGGCTGATAATGAAAATACTATACATTAAGACTCCATGATGCAGCTAAAGTCTTGCATTGAGAAAGGTTTATAGCCTTATAAAGGTTTATAGCCTTATAGCCTTATACATTGGGAAAGAAGTAAGACTGAAAATCACCAAGCTGAGCATGCAGCTCAGGAAGTTGGAAGAACAGCATATGAAACCCAAGAAAAATAGAAAGGACATACTAAAGAGCAGACATAAGATGGAAGAATCAGTAAAGCATTTGCTTGTCTGGAGAGCTTAACAAACTTGATAATCCCCTGCTCAAACTGAAAACTAAAGAAGGCACATATAACCAGTCTCAGGAATGGAAAACAAGATGTGACCACAGATAATAAAAGTATATTATGAATACTTTTATGCCCAGAATCACCTGGAGAACTTAAAAATTACATCTGTGCTTAGCCCTCACTCTGGGGATTGGTCTGGGTGGGTTCCAGATGTTTATATAGTTTTAAAGCTCCCCAGATGATCGTAATGTGCCGCTTAAATCAAGAACCATTAATTTAAAGGGCAAACATGGGCTTTTGAAAATCTATGTTGTATATTGGATTAATTTGTTCTTTCCTTCCCTCCAGCCCAAGGTTTCTCTACCTCTGGCCAAATGCTCGGCTCTCGGTGATGGGCGGAGAGCAGGCAGCCAATGTGTTAGCCACAGTAGTAAAGGACCAAAAAGCACGGGAAGGAAAACAGGTAAATGCCATTTCTTCTTTATCTTTGGGCTTGGCTTTCACCCATAAGCACCCTGGAGCCAAGGTGCAGAGGGCCCCGAATCCCTCTGTGCTCACGGGTAGGGTCCAACGCATGCGCCTGGCTTTGTGTAGCAGATGCTGACCTGGAAGTTGTTGCAGCAGTTAGGGCTTGCTCACACATTTCCTGTCTCTTAGTGTTTAAAAGCCATTTTATTTAGAATACTTTCTTTGTGGTCATTTAAAAGTTTTTTCAGAATTTCCAAGAAAACACTTCAGAAACTGCCTGAGGGATAAAGATGTTTGCTTCTTAGTCATTCACAGTGAGTGAGATTTAAATAAGTCTGATGTACTTCTTTCATTTTATGACCAAAGGCAGCAGGATTCTATTTTTTATATTTTACTTTTAGATTGTTGTTAAGGATACCTTGAGTGGGAGGGCTCAGTCATCTAATGAGAATTAAGTAACATTATTATACTGTGAAAGTATAAATGAAGAAAACTGGAAACAGCAGTGGAAACTTGATGAAAGGCAACCCAGCAAGTAGCTGCTTTTAAAATGGATTCATTTGTTTGTGTCTCTGTTGGAGATCCTTTTGAAATTGTGCATTAATTTTTATTAGTTATGACTGTTAGCTCTTCTGTGTGAGCACCAAGGCTTACAATAGTTGATGCGTGTTCCTGAAGGTGCCGGGTGTGCTGTAGTCTCATCATGGGAAGGGTAAAACAGAGGAGGCTCTGCCTTCTCCGTGCAGGCTCATCTAGTCTACCAGCTTGTTTTCGGGGTGGGGTCATACAAAGCCAGCGGGTGGTTCCTGCCTCCTTGAATGCATCCACCCGTGCCTCACATCCCTGGTTATCTTTTCTAAGCAGTGGGAACTCTGCAGACTTAAATTAAGGTTTCAGATGCACTTTAGTACCTGAAAGCAAAGGATAGCTTTGTTTGCTTGTGTGTGTCCAGATGGGGGAGGTGGGATGTGAAATTCTACTTGATATTTTGAAGACAGGTCTTTAAACACTGTGAAGCCCAGTGTGGTGATCTCTTATTAAATAGTTGTTCTTTGATTACTTTAATATACAGATATTGGAATTCTTTTTTTTTTTTGAGACAGAGTCTCAGTTTGTTGCCTGGGCTAGAGTGTCGTGGCATCAGCCTAGCTCACAGCAACCTCAAACTCCTGGGCTCCAGCGATCCTTCTGCCTCAGCCTCCTGAGTAGCTGAGACTACAGGCATATGCCACCATGCCTAGCTAATTTTTTCTATATTTTTAGTTGGCCAATAAATTTCTTTCTATTTTTAGTAGAGACGGGGTTTTGCTCTTGCTCAGGCTAGTTTCGAACTCCTGACCTTGAGCGATCTGCCCGCCTTGGCCTCCCAGAGTGCTAGGATTACAGGTGTGAGCCACCGCGCCGGGCCTGAATTCATTTTTATATATGAAAGGAAAGTACAATGTATTAGTAATTCTCTTTTGAAATTGTTGACCTTTAAAATGATGTTAAAGTGTTTACATAAAAGAAGGTAGGATTTATTTGAAATAAGTCATTTTGTTTCTGCTATGGAATTTTTTAAGTTGAAAATATTTTTCAGGGTTTTAAAATAAATTCTGACTATTTTTTACATCTGAATTAATTATTATGACTTGATCTTTGTAATACTGATGGGAAGGCCATTAAGTTTTTAATTAGGGAAAAGTATCTCTAAGCTATCTGGGATATTGACTAAAGAGGTTATTCAGGGTGTGGTTGATATTTTATCCCTTTAAACTTTAAAATTTTTAAAATTTTTGCTATTTTGAATGAAAATCTCATACTTCTATACTTTCTTAACTCGAGGCTGTTAAATGTAATGTAGCCCTTTTGTTATATTGTATAATTCACATCCTCTATTATACTCTGCTGTGATAAGCCATACCCTTGGTTTTGACCTTACATTGTATAGCCTCAGGGTATTGTGTTGGCTAAGGGGGACACAATGGTGTACTAAATTGACACGCATATCTTAGGTGAGATCATTTATGTTAATGATCACTTGTAATCTGTACACCACTGTGCAAATGTTGTAACATTATTATTCATATAGTCTGTTCTCTCTTTTCTTCTTGAGATTATTCAGACGGGTTCAGTTGTTCCACTGAAGCTGATTTAACTCACGGTCCCTTTTCTTTTAGTTCTCCAGTGCTGATGAAGCAGCTTTAAAAGAGCCCATCATTAAGAGGTTCGAAGAGGAAGGAAACCCTTACTATTCCAGTGCAAGGTGGGAGCCAGACAATAACTACCTCCCTGATGGGTGCATCTTGGCAGTCAGGGCAGCAGCTTTACAGAGACCTGAAAAGTTGGGATGGGCCAGCCTTTGTAGGAACCAAAAAATGATGTTTGGACACACTTAATTTTGTACTGTTACTCTTTATAATGGGAATACCTACTGCTAAAATGAAGCCCCTCCCAGATGTCCCTGTGCTGTAGACTTGCCACCATTGGTCTCATTCCACCTGCCTCCCTTCCCTTGTCCCACCCCTAGTTGAGGTGTCTGGAGACTGGAGGGACCCCACAGCCAGACGTGTGCCATGCTAGGAGCTGAGAATACGAGTTATAATCTTAGCTATATTATTTCAGCAGTTAGTTTTAATTTTTACTTAAAAATATGGATTCTTGTGATACCTCCTTCTTTGATTATTTTGTTTTTACCCCATTTGAAACATGAGATTGGTGGCATACTTATTAGTTTGCTTTTGTGTGTGTGTTTGTTATTGGCACTTGTTAACAAGTATGCTCATATATTCAGATGGCGATTAGTCACAGCCAGGGTCCCTGTGTCAGCGCCAAATAATTACCTCACACACCATTGTAGCTGTTGGCTCTATTTGTTTCTTATACCACTTAATGAGGTAATAAATTATCACTCCTGTCCTAGCTGGAGACCTGCTGGCACATGCTTTCAACAACTTTAATGTTCTGCATCCTGAAGAATAATCTAAGCTTCTTGTCTTCCTTTCATCCCTTGGGCTGATAGAAAAAAGAGGGTAACTTTATGTCTTTAAAAATTAGATTATGCTGTGATTTATGCCATTTACTGGTGAAGGCAAACCAGAGAGGAGAGAGAAAAGAAAATCAAAAGTTAGAATCCATTTCGATCATTTGAACACATCCTTCATGGCAGGCACTGCTCTTAGCACTGGGGGCACAAAGACTGATTTTCAAGAGCATAATTAGTTTGAGAGATCAAATAATACCACTTGGGATTTTTAAAAAGCCTATTTCTCTCCTCACTAAATATATATAGATTTTTAGGTATATTTTGTTGTGGTGGGTCAATTCATTTAAGAAAAAAATATTTTATAGTCTTTGATTTGAGAGATGAACATGTTCCTTGTCTTACCATCACACAAATAGACTTATGTCCTAGCCAGTAGATGCAAAGAAGCAACAAAAATCCATATAAGAGGTTTAAGATAAACATAAAGTATATATTTAAGCTTATCTACAGTTTTTTCCAAATAGGAGTTTTGATTGAAATGCACAGGGACAGTTGAAATATTAAACTTTGAAAAAACAGCATATTTTGTGTGAGCCATTAATGTGTTTTTCTGCTCTGGCTGAGATAAGTCATCTCTTAAGAAAGATTGCATCCTTTATTATTTTCATACTGAAATTATTTATTTTTTTAAATGGTCTACATTCAAGGCAGGAGAGCAAATGGCCTAGATGGGCTTATCTTTGAAAGTAAATGTTAGAAGATTATAAAATTTTCTGTGAATTTGTAGATCTGTAACCCTTCTGTTGAAACAGTTGGTAGCACAGAGACAGCAACTTTCTTTCTCCGATGAAAGGTTTCCCAAGCCATCGTATGAATCTTTTCTTGGGTTTAGTAAATCTCAACTTAACGATAAAATTCCCTGGTCTTCTTAGGATTGAACGTGGCTAGATCCTGTCTTTTCAGAGAGCCCTATCATCATCTGTTACTGGAACCGCCAATGTTTTTCTTAATCCTTACATGTTACATGTGTAGCATGCGAATTTGCTTCTGCTCAATTGTTTTTATAATCAAACTTTTATCGGGCATTTGGTTAGAACCTTTTACCTGGAGCAGTCTTTTTAATGAACATTGTTAACCAGCTCCTTCACCATGCCTGCCAGATTACTGTGCTGCAGGCTGCAGAAGGGAGTGTAATCAGTTCTCCTGGTTGCAGATTTACAAAAGTGGCTTTCTTTTTATTAGCTGTTGATACTTTAGGGTCCCTTTTATGAATGTTTTATGAGCAAAGATTTGATTCATGTCTGTCAATGTAAGAATGTTTTAATAATTGATGCTATGTCCAGATACTGAGGGCAGTTTGTTTAAAGAAAACGAATTGCCACCTACTAATAACCTTTAAAAAATAATATTTCCCATTCATTTTTCTTTATACATTTGAGGTTGTTAGCAAAAAGCAAACTAAAATTTCTACTTAAAAGTTTCTTCTGCAAACAGTTTAAAGTTATTGCTTGTCTCTCCTATTGTAGCAAAAAATAAAGACCTACATATGAAGGTATCTATTTTATTAATAAAATATACTGAAGCCTATTTAGTAGTTTGCATAGTTTTTTAGAAATTTGGGGGAGCTTTGGGGAATACAATTTTATATAATAAAGACTCTGATTTGAGATTATTTCCTGGATTTATGTAGCTCTTCATGTTAATGACAGAAATATACCAAATTGACTTGTATATTTGTGTGGGCAGAAAAGGAACAGGAAAATATTTCCTGAAATAAGTAAAAATATTTTTATACCAGGGATTTCCTTGTTATTTCCTATTGAAATAGTTTCTTAAGCCTTAAACCTGATAAGACATTTTGTGGTGGCCTGGGACAAAAGTCATGTCATTTTTTTCCTCCCTTCCCCTCCTCTTTTGAACATGCTTTCTGTTGCATAGATGCTAATTAGTAGATCCATATATTACCTGAAGAAAAACCTCCTTGGCATTTCTGGGCATGGGGTATATAAATGGTGGTTTGGTGGTAAATTCATAACTCTTTTTTCATTCTTTTGTCAGGGTATGGGATGATGGGATTATTGATCCAGCGGACACCAGACTGATCCTGGGTCTCAGTATTAGTGCAGCCCTCAACGCACCAATACCAAAGACTGACTTTGGCATCATGAGGATGTAACTGGATTATAAAATGTTTTCTGCTGTACCTGTACCTAAAATTAACACATGTAGTAGCCTTAAAATTTTAGACTTTTTGAACATGTGGCTATTACAGTAAAATTTCTTTAATACAGTGCTTTTCTACCTTAAAAAAATCAGTGAGGATATTTATTTAATGAACATTAATTCCTTTTATATGTTTTTTAGAGAAATTTCTCTGTGGTTCAGTTTTACTACCCTTAAAATGAAGATAATAATTCACAGTTATCCTTTCTAACCGATAAGCAGTGTGAAAAGTTCTATAATCTATAAATTACAGGTATTACTGAGATTATTAATACAAAATTGTATTTTCACCAAAATGATTGTTTTGCCAATTATGCTTGATGATATTTTAATGCAGTTATTTTTTTAAAAGTGTCTATTACTTTTCCCTTTAGCCACCATCCTATTTCTTCCCCATAATAGTCAAACTTCTTATTGTCTACACTCTCCTCTAGGCTCTGTTTTCTAAACCAGTCTTTCCTCGCCCAACCCCTTTCTGTCTTCTGTTGCCAATAGCTCTCTCCAAGGTCACCATTGATCTTCGTGTTGCTAAAACCAGTGGGTTCTTTTCCAACCTTATCCTATTTAACTCTGTAGCATTCTAATAAGTTGAACACTTCTTCCTTAAAACACTGTTTTTAGCTTCCCTGACTTAACACTTTAGGTTTTCTACCAACCTCTTTGACCATTCTTTTTTAGTCACCTTTGTAGACTTTTCTCTCTACTGATTCTCCCCTGCTTTCATTATTTGTCTTGATTTTCATTAAGAATACATGAATACATTCTTATTCTAAAAGATATAAATAATACACAAGTATCTCTTTATTCTTTTTTTAAAAATGTGTTAAGATATACATAACATCACATAACATAAAATTTATCATTTTAACCATTTTTTTTTTTTTTTGAGACAGGGTCTTGCTCTGTTGCCCAGGCTGGAGTGCAGTAGTGTCATCATAGCTCATTGCAACCTCAAACTCCTGGGCTCAAGTGATCCTGCCACTCAGCCTCTCAAGTAGCTGGGATTATAGGCATGTGCCACCACACCTGGCTAATTTTTAAAAAAATTTTAGAGATGGGGTCTCGCTGTGTTGCCCAGGCTGGTCCTAAACTCCTGGCCTCAAGCGATCCGCCTGCATCAGTATCCCATAGTGTTGGGACTACAGGTGTGGGCCATTGCACCTGGTCTTTAATCATTTTTAAATGTGCAGTTCAGTGGCATTTAGTACCCTCACATTATTATACAGCCACCATTACCACCATTCCTCTCCAGAACTTGTTCTCCATCCCAAGCAGAAACTCTATATCCATTAAACAATAATTCCCATTTCCCCTTCCCCCCAGCCCTGGCATACCTCCTTATTCTTAAATGTATTGATATGTGTTTATCCTGGTTTGATTTAGTCTTGCTGGACCATTTCAGCCCCTCCTGTGGCTTCAGTTGCCATCTAAATGCAGGTGATTCCTGCATTGACAGTTCTTAACACAGTTCACTGAGCTCCAGGCCTGCATATCTGACAGGTCTACTGGACATCCACACTGACTGTCGTTAGAGGACCCTCAAACTCAGTCAAGTCCTGTTGATTTTGCCTCTTCACTATCTCCTGAATTTGCCCACTTATTTTTGTCTTTCACTACCACGGTCCTACCTGCATTCAGTCTTACCTAGTCCAGTCCATCTGGAGTTAGAGTGCACATTTGGTCATGTTACTCCGTCACTTAAAATCCTTCAGTGGTTTCTTATAGAAGAAGTGGCAGCCCACTAATGCCTGCCATGATGTTGATCGTCACTTCTTTAATCTCATCTCCTTGATGCCTCTTTTCACAGGAGAATGGCCCCAGCCATGCTACACCTCTTCCAGTTCTTTGAACCTTCCCACCTTAGAGTCTTACAAGGTTTCCTCTGCCTGAACTGTTCTCTCCTTTCTTCTTCAACACTTCTCCTTCAGCTTAAGCACTTGCTTCTCTCAGTTTAAACTCCATTTCCTTAAGGATGTCTCTGTGACCTCCCTGGACTGGGTTAGTTTCCCTACTATATACACTTATAAAACACCTTGTACTTCCTCAGTTACAAACATCATGTTACTACAAACATTTCTTTGATATTGCTCTCCTGCTAGAGAGCCACGTGTGTGCTCATGTGCAGGGCACTCTGCTGGTGCATGCCTGCCTGCAGCAGGGCTGGGGACAGGCCATATGTTGCCTTTACAGGAGGAAGACTTAGCAGATTTTGGAATGACTTCATTAATAAGACTTTTTTTTGTGAGGCCATGTTCTAAAATGCATTGATGTTGGTATGCTAGAATGTAAGCTCCTCAAGGGCAAGGATCCTTGTTTACCCTCTATCTCTAATGCCTGGCACTTGTAGGTATTCAAATATTTGTTGAATGAATGGAAAAAATCCATATTGTAATTGATTCCTCAGGCCACATAGTTTTAAAATTAGATGATTGATTCTATGATCTAATACAACCATCAAATGTTTTCCTAATAAAATCAATATTTCAAACATCTGTGTGTGATGTTCACTTTAAGCTACATTTGTGTATCAGGAAGCTTTCTGGGGAAGTGTACAAATAAAACATCACAATTCAGAGGTAGGTTGCATTTTCAGAAGGAGCACATTAAGTGTTTTAAAATAGTAAATTATATTAAATTTTCAATTAACATTTGCATCCATATAATAAAACCCAATGATTTTCTTTATCAAGACTAGGTGATATTCCTTTGGTAGGAACCCTCAACAGGTCAAGGGTTCATGGATATCTTATTAGCACTTTTATCTTTCTCTCTTAGGAAGATCCTGGTCATCATTAAAACTACATTTAAATGAATTAGATTATTTTGTATATTTTATCCAATAATAAACATATTTGTGGCCGGGCGCGGTGGCTCACGCCTGTAATCCTAGCACTCTGGGAGGCCGAGGTGGGCGGATCGTTTGAGCTCAGGAGTTCGAAACCAGCCTAAGCAACAGCGAGACCCCATCTCTACTAAAAATAGAAAGAAATTAATTG
>CAUYPO010077938.1:0-26673 GCA_963574435.1 Cheirogaleus major | reverse complement strand
GGCTTTAAGAAACAATGGTGATATAGCACCTCTTGTATACTCCTAGATACAACCCATTCTACTAAGTGATACAATGGTGATATAGCACCTCTTGTATACTCCTGGATACAACCCATTCTACTAAGATACTAAGTGAAGTATTTCAAGAATGGAAAAACAAGCACCACATGTACTCACCAGCAAATTGGTATTGACGGATCAACACCTAAGTGGACATGTAGGAATAGCATTTGTTGGGTGTTGGGCGGGTGGGAGGGGGGAGGAAGGAGGAGGGGATGGGCATATACAAACATAATGAGTGAGATGTGCAACGTCTGGGGTATGGTCATGCTTGAGGCTCTGCCTCGAGGGGGGAGGGGGGCGTGGGCAATATACATAACCGTAATATTTGTACCCCCATAATATGCTGAAATAAAAAATAAATAAATAAATAAAAGGAAAAAAAAAAGAAAAAGTGTGTTTTTAGTTATGGCTCTGCCACAGTCTTGCTATGCAACTTTGAGCAAATCACAAACTTTCTGAGCCTCTCTTTCCTCAGCTATAAAATAAAGGTGATGAAACTAGATGATTGCTGAGATAAATAAAAGTTCTGTTACCAGTATTATATGACCAGGACAGGTTTGGAAAAGAATTGTAGGATATTCTTTTTCCAAATATTTTAAAGAATAGCATAATTTGCCTGTTTGGGGACTACTTAGGTTTAACCTTGCTTAAAGGTAGGGAAAAGGTAGATGAATGCTGCCAATAATTATGTGATTCTAAAAGAGGATGATATCTTGCCTCTTAGCTTTAGATTTTCTGTTTTAATCTATCTGCAGTTTGTTTTAGTTCACTGCTTTCTTTACTGACTTAGCGCTATGATATCACATGACTGTTTTACAAAAGATGGGCTATTTGGTCAATTCTGAATCAAATTCTAACTCTGCTTTTGTCCTTGCTTCTGGCTGTAATAAATTACCCAATATCACTTAATTCACATTCTCTACTTTTCAAACTGATTATAATAATTTTTAAAGATTTTATAAAATAATTGATTCTATAAAAACAGTTTTAAAAGCTTTAGTAGAAAGAACTTAAATATTTCTATAAAAGTTCATTTATATTTAATTTAGCATTTTTTTCAAAGTGTTCTTTTGTTTTGTTTTGTTTTTGTTTTTTTAGAGATTGAGATGCACTCTGTTGCCCAGACTAGAGTACGTGGTATGATCATAGCTTAGCTCACTGCAGCCTCAAACTCCTGGGTTCATGCAATTCTCTCACCTCAGCCTCCCAAGTAGCTGAGGCTACAGGTGTACCCCACTATACTTAGCTAATGTAAAAAAAAATTTGTAGAGATGAGGTCTCACTGTGTTGCCCACACTGGTCTCAAACTCCTGGCTTCAAAAGACCCTCCTGCCTTGGCCTCCCAAAGTGCTATGATTATAGGCAGGAGTCACTGCACCTGGCCTCAAAGTATTTTTTTAATACAAGAATTACCTAGCCAGTCCTTTAAGGTTTGTCAGCTCTGTAAGTATGCATACTTTTACTATCCCTATATTATATATTTATAAATTATAGATCTGGAAGGAACTTGAGAGCTTATCTGATTCAATTCAAATGGACTGTAATGATTTCAACTAAAACCATCCAGGAAGTGGCAGAAATAGGTACAAAACTCAGGTCTCTATGTTCCATTCAAATGCTATTTTCATGACTCCATGGAATCTATTCATTTATTGACTTACTCACTAAATAAATATTTTTTAAGTACTGCTCTGTGCCAGGGTTTATGCTAGGGCCTGGCGATACACTCCTAAATGAGAAAATAGTTCTTGCTATCCAGGAAGTAACAATTTATAGGGGAGCAGTGGGGAGGGAAATAGATAAGTAAAACAAAGAATTCTTTGATAAACGTATGCACAAAATACTTTGGGAATACGTAAGAGGATACTATAACAGATTCTTGGGTGCTCAAGAAAAACTTCCAAGAGGAAGTGACCTAAAGGACAAGTAGAAATTAGCCAGGTGGGGAAACTAGTGAGAGTGGGAATGGGCAGAGTAAACAGCATGTACAGGTGCACTGAGGTATAAGAGCTCAGCTTATTCTGGGAAACTACAGATGGTTCTGTGTGGTTGGAGCTTGGAATGCAAGGTAGAGAGTAATTAGAAGTGAGACTGGAGAGATAAAGCAGAAACCAGTTTATGAAGGGTTTGGTACACCGGGCTAAGGAATATAAAGTATACACTGAAGGAAATGGCATGGGAAGTGGAGGATGGCAGGAAATAATATGATCAAATTTGAATTCTGCAATGATTAATGTGACATTAATGAAGAAAATAATTTGAAAATAGTTGAATAGATTGAAATCCAGCCTAGGCAACATAGCAAGACCCTTATCTCTTAACAACAACAACAACAACAACAACAAAAGAACAACAAAGTATATGACGTCACTTAAGGTATGAGAGAGAAAGGAATGTGTAAATGGAGAAAAAGAAGAAAAGGCTCAGAAAAGAACCAAACATTTAAAGACAAAAGTGGATAAGCGATTCGAAGGAGGTGGAAAGGAAGAAAGAACAATGGAAGTAGGAGGAAAATGTTGGGATTTGGTGTGATAGAAGCCAAGGGAAGAGAGCTTTTCAAGAAACAGGAACAATAAAAATTATACAGGGGCACTGTGAAAGATATTCCTAGAAAAATGATGTGAACACTAAAGATGTCTAATGGTCAAGGAACCTAAATGAGGGCAATACTGACACCTATATTATTGATTGTTGGAAGGAGAAAATTAAATAATTCAGAGACTTAGCATATAGTAAGTGCTCAGTAAAGATTAGCTATTTCTGCTGCTATTTTTATGATTAGGATTGTTCTCAAATCAATTCAATAACTACCTACTATTTTAACTCTTATTCCCTATCCCTTCCTTCCTCTTGCTTCCCCTTCATTTTTTTTTTTTTTAGAGATGGAGTCTGGCCATGTTGCCCAGGCTCGACTCCAACTCTTGAACTCAAGCAATCCTGCCTCATCCTCCTGAGTACCTGGTATACAGGTGTAACCACCACACCCAGCTCCCTTCTTCATTTCTTACCTGTCCTTATCACAATTAATACAGTCCAGTCTATTAAGAACACTGTGAAAAACCTAAACTCTTTCAATTTGCAATATTTTCGGTGTGGTAAAGTCAGTGGATCTGGCTATCATGTAAACTCATACATAATCAAATCAACTATTACATATTTGGAGTGGCTGGGCAGACTCCAGTCATTTTGAAAGTTTTTCTCTGCTGTATTTTGCATTTTTTTATTTTTTTTATTTTTGTAGAGACAAAGACTTGCTTTGTTGCACAGGCTGGAATGCAGTGGCATGATCATAGCTCACTGTAATTTCAAACTCCTGGCCTTAATTGATCCTTTTGTCTCAGCCTCCTGAGGAGCTAGAACTACACAGCCACATACCACTATGCTCAGCTAAGTTTTAAAAAATGTTTTGTAGAGATGAGGGGTCTCACTATGTTGCCCAGGCTGGTCTTGAACTCTTTGCCTCAAACAATCGTCCTGCCTTGGCTTCTCAAAGCACTGAGATTACAAGCATGAGCCACCACTCCCAGCCCCTTTCTGCATTTAAACATAATTTTACTGTGGGTATCCTTATAGTATATATTTTTAAAAGACACCACGTTTACCAAGGGGACTGTATAGCATAGTAGTTAAGAACTTGGGGGGCCAGAATTTAGAAATTTTTACTATGTGACCTTGGGAATTTTGTTTATCTTTACAAAACTTCAGTCTCCTGGTCTGTAAAATTCTTAAAAGATAATAGCATTACAGGGTTATTACAAGGATTAAATAGTATATAAAATAGTAATGTATGTAAAATGTTCATCACAGTGCCTGGTACAGATGTTGGCTTCTGTTACTACTCTGATTCTAGCCTCCCCAATTCGCATTTCGGTGCTTTTTCCCTTTTGCAGTTCACTGTTTTGTTTGCTATGTTTCAAATCTCTAAAGAAAACAAATTTCCCAAATGCTCTTCAAGGCAGAAAAGTATAAAAGATAATGTTTCTCACACCAAATGTAGGCATAGTTCCATTAAAAATATTGCATAAATGATGCTTTCATTGTGCAAATGATGCAACTAACCCACCATATCCTTTCTCTATCTGGAAAAATACGGCTGAGGATAGGAGGAAGACATTGATATCTTACCTTCTGTGTGGATCAGTAACTGAATTTTTCCCTTATTGGCAATAGTGACTGACTTTTTACTGGTGTATCCACTCTTTCCCTTAAAATCTTTACAATAAAAACATGCATTTGAATGCCCACTCTGTACCTCGTATTTTGCTCTGCTCTAGGGATTTAGCAGGAAATCAGGCTGAGTAGAGGAGAAGATCATCATAGGCAGGGGTATGTAGACAAAAAACTGAAGGATAAGTAGGAGTTAGCTAGGTGAGGCTGGATGCTGAGGCCATGGATTCAATCCCTCTCTTTTCTGGTCAGTGACTGCTGTGTTCCACATACAGCAGTTGTATTCCACTTTCTTTTGTGACTTTGGTGTGGCAAGTTACTTTACTTTTCTGAGCCTCAGTTTCCTTGTCTGTAAAATAGAAATATAATAGTAATACCTACCTCGTTGAGTAATTGTGAGGATCACATTAAATATGTATGTAGTAAAGTACTTTCTTTAGTACTTGGCACATGGGAAGAGCTCAATAGGTGGAAGATAGTATTGTTAATAGTTTAAGGAAAGCAATTGATAAATGGTTTGGTTTTTAGAAATCTCTAAATCTAACCCAAGAAATTAATGCCAAATGTAGGCATAATGCAGAGAGATTCTATTTTGCAGTGTTAATCATAACAGTGGGAAAGTTCGAACAGTCTAAATGTACAGCAAAATGATTCACTTTGAGGTGTATAAAAAGTAATGTTATATGGCATGACTTTTGAAGTTTTAAGAGTATCTCTATGATAATATCACTCTTATTTATTTGCATTCTGACAGCAGTCTATCTTGAGTAGGAAAGGATAGAATTACATTACGTGCCATGAATAACACATGGAGGTATGTCTCACAGAGAAACGTCTTGCTGCTTCTTAGCAAAAATTTGGGAGCCTGTGAGCTGGTTATCATTTTATTGCCTCACAGCTGCCTATTAGCTCTTTTAAACTGCTCTGTGAAAATGGATCTGGACCCTTTAAATATATTTTTGCTGTGACAGCTGACCCTGAAGTTTTGTCAGTAGTGGGTGGTGGTGATGGGGAGACACTGCAGGAGGAAATGAGTTTTCCTAACTGGTCCATGTGCTCCCTCGGCAGGTTGTACAGCACTCACTGCCTCTCCAGTGCCTGGCTTCTGCTGTGCATGGGAGCCAGCAACAGTAGTCAACTCCCCTCCCCCAACTCCCTTTGTGTGAAGCACTTCTGGTAAACAGTTTTCCCAGCACCCCAGAGGGTAAATTTCTGGCAAGTTCCAATGACGGGTTTCCAGCAAGCTCTTCTGTACCGGTGCAGGACCACAGTGACTTATCCGTCATCCAATGAGCCACAGTGGTGCCCTCTCCGAGAAGGTTAAGATCTTAGTTCTGTGGGACGAGGTGGGGTTGTCCTTGGCATGCTATCTCAGCCCCAGCGGTAGCTTCTTATATCTGCTATTTCTGTATACTTTAGAATTATCTTTACTTCTTACTAGCTCATTCCTCATTACTTTCATCTCCTTCTTTATATCAACTTTATATTAAACTTGCTCTCCTCAAATTACTATGTGGTTTTTCTCTCCTGATTGGATCTAGACTGATACACCACAGCTCTAGACAAAGCTGCCTTTATATTAGGAGAATCATGGACAAGAAAAAGAAAATAGAATGCTCCTGGAATATGCAATCTGGGTGTCACCCAAAACCTAGTGTTCTTTGCTGCTGAGCTGGAGGAACTCAGTTGGAGGAGCTGCCAGCTGGGGCTGAAAACTACTGGAGGCACTTAGATATTCAGAGAATGGTGAAGACTAAGACTGGTTGACCAGCAATTGTCTCCTTTCTGCCTTCATGGTGACCCTCTAATAACCCTTCACCTTCAAAGCTCCCCGTGGTATTCAATTTTTGCCAACTCTCAGAAATTTAAAACTGATAACAAGGCCACCCAACTCAGAGCAGCTTTCCACTCCCATTTACCCATTTGTGTCTTATATCTTTTTGGAAACTAGGAGTTAATTTGCCCATGGATCACAGGTGATAAAACTCTACTTTCTGGGCAAGCACCAATCTCAACCCACTTTCATAACAGAAATGCAAGTGTCATTTCAGATTGTATCTAATTTTCTAGGAGTTAAGTGGCTATGAGATTGCAGTTTTTCCAGGGTAGATTGGGAAGTGACTCAGAGAATCAGAGTCTAAGAGATGCTACATTAGAAAATGTGATTTAAAAGATGTGAGTGACAGGCACAGTGGTTCATGCCTATAATCCCAGCACATTGAGAGTTTGTAGACCAGCCTAAGCAACACAGTGGGACCCTCTCTGTAAAAAAAATTTTTTTTTTAATTAGCCAGGCCTGGTGATGTGCACCTGTAGTCCTAGCTACTCAGGAGGCTGAGGCAGGAGAATTGCTTGAGCCTAGGAGTCTGGAGTGAGCTATGACTGTGCCACCGCACTCCAGTCTGGGCAACAGAGCAAGACTGTGTCTATAAATGAAAAAAAAAGTGTGGGATTTTCTAGAGGCAATGTCCCCACCAAAACTCAACTATTACTTAAAGAATAGGGTTAGCCTTCTACCTTCTCTCTCCTTGCACCCATATTCATCCTCTCTGAGAGTTTCTCCACTTAAAGTCCTTGATGTATTTTAACCACATTTCATTGGTCCTTTTTTTTCTTTCTGGGGAGGTGGAGAGGGATTCCATAAAGGAATCTATGTGATTTTTCCCTCTGGCCATTCCTCTAAGGATAACCCTATCTATATGTGGTGTCTTAATCTATTGGAAGTTGGTCATCTTATTTTTTTGTATGGTAGGAAATTGGATTTAATGGATAAATTGAGTATGCATTGCTTTGTGGTGTCTGGTAATGATCCCTTCTTTTGATAGCATCATACTTATTTTCTTTGGAGAAACCTTCCCTCAATTTCAATTCATGTAATGGGATTTATCCTATTCCTAGCTCTAGGAAGTTTTGAGAAAACCTGACCAGAGTGCCACATTCCCTTCCCTACCCATCACGGTTACTGATGGTTGGTTCAAGGTGGGGGTCACATGATCCAATACAGACCAGTGAATATCAAGATCAACACTTTTCCTGGAACTGTTGGGAAAAAATGCTCTTTCACCAGATTTGTTAAGGCTATAAGCCTGAAGCTACTGGTGGCCACTTGCCTAACTGTGGATGGAGCCAACAGAGAGGAAAGCAGAGTGGAACAATGGTGAGAGACATCTTCTTGATGCTTTGTTTTAGTCTGTACTGTCCAATGTAGCAGCCACTAGCCACATGTGGCACTGAGCACTTGAAATGTGACTAGTCTAAATTGAGTTGTGCTATAAGTGTAAAATCATACTGGGTTTCAAAGATTTAGAGGATATAAAAGAATATAAAATTTCTCATTAATAATTTTCATATTGATTACTTGTTGGAATGATATTTGGATCATAGTAGATAAATAAAATATATTAGTAAAATCAATTCCACCTATTTATTTTTCCTTTTTTCATGTGGCTAATAGAATCTTTAAAATTACACATGTGGTTCACATTTGTGGCTTGCATTGTGTTTATATTGAATAGCATTGGTTTGAGTACTTGGATCCAGCCATGCCTAAAGTTATATAACTTGGTGGGCACGGTGGCTCACGCCTGTAATCCTAGCACTCTGGGTGGCCGAGGTGGGCAGATAGCTCCAGGTCAGGAGTTCGAAACCAGCCTGAGCAAGAGCGAGACCCTCGTCTCTACTAAAAATAGAAAGAAATTAATTGCCCAACTAAAAATATAGAGAAAAAATTAGCCGAGCGTAGTGGTACATGCCTGTAGTCCCAGCTACTCAGAAGGGAGGCAGTAGGATCGCTTGAGCCCAGGAGTTTGAGGTTGCTGTGAGCTAGGCTGATTCAAATTCAAGTTAACCCCTTGAGCTGCCAGACATGGATATGAAAAAAAATTCAGTAACGCAAACTCTCTGCTAGAAAAAATTGTTTTGTTTTTACATCTTTGAGAAAAGTCTCTGCGTGTTACTTTCTATTTGCAACATCCTTATCATCCCACCCTCTTCCTCTCTTTATAACTCTTGTAAAATCCTTTCTTTAGTGGCTGGGCCAGATGACTCATGCCTGTAATCCTAGCACTGAGAGGCTGTGGCAGGATTACTTGAGGTCAAGAGTTTGAGACCAGCCTGAGTAAGAGTAAGACCCCATCTCTACAAAAAACAGAAAAATTAGCCAGTGTGGTGGCATACCCCTGTAGTCCCAGTTACTCAGGAGGCTGAGGCAGGAGGATCGCTTGAGCCCAGACGGTTGAGGTTGCAGCGAGCTATGATGACAGCACTGCACTCTAGCCCGGGCAACAGAGTGAGACCCTGTCTCAAATAAATAAATAAATCCTTTTTTAAGAAACTCTCCAAGGAAGAATAGGGGGTACCTCGGGGTCAGTTTCCTTCCAGACCATTGATTTATCCAAAGCTGGATAAATGTACGTCTGTACCTCAAGCAGAGGGCCTGGCAGAACAAATGCCTATTAACTCTGCTCACGTTGAGCTGTGGAGCCGTCCTGATCAAATTGAAGGATACGAACTATTAGAGAGCAAGTTGTTACAGTTACCAGCTTGGTCCAGAAGAATTCCAGCAGGGGAGAGTAGTGGGTAGCTTACCCAGGCCTAGGGATTGAAAAGGTGTGTTGTAGAGAGTGCAGAGCAAGCATTTCAAGGCACGTGTGAGTATTGTTAAAGGGATGGTTTGTGAGTAGTTCTTAACCTTGGTTGTACAATAAAAATCACTGATTTCAATGCCAGTTCCTGAGTCCCACCCCAGAGATTCTGATTTAATTGGTCTGAAATGCGGCATGGATATCAGATGATTTTAAAGTTCCTTGGTGATTCTAATATGCAGCCAGGGGTAAGAACAATCTACACGGTTCATGACTAGAAAGCCAAGAGATGCCAAGAAGAGAGTGATAAGCTGCAGGGAAAGGACAGAGACCTGAAGGTTTGGAAGTTGGAAGGAAGACCTAGTGTAGGGGTCTGGAGGAGAGGTAAGCTTTAGTGTCAGAAAATTATGAGTTTGAATCCTCTGAACTGAAGTCTAAGCTTCAGTTTCCTCTAAAACAGGGATTATATATAGCTCCTTTCTTAAGAGTTTGCTATGAGAAGTAAATAAGTATGATGTAAAGTGTGTAATAAATACAGTGTATTGCAAATGGTAAACACTAATATCTTTTTACTTTCATTATGATAACATAGGCTTGCAGTCAGAGGAAGCTAAAACTCCTTTTTAAAATCCTAGGAAGTGGTTTTCCAGGTAGCATTTGAGGTGTGTGCCACTAGATGGCAGTCAGTTTTGCCCTTTTTGATGTTTAACAGACACATAAAAATCAGTATATTCTGATGTCACTAAAACCAGTCTCACTGGATTCTAGATAAAAACTTTAAGCAGCTGTGCTTTCTGTTTCATCAAGTTACACCAAAGGCCAGGCATGGGCTCCTCTTGGTTTTTCTTTTTTTCTTTTTTTTTTGGTGACAGAATCTCACTCTGTCACCCCAGCTTGAGTACAGTGGCATCATCATAGCTCACAGCAATCTCCAAACTCCTGGACTCAAGCAATCCTCCTGCCTCAGCCTCCCGAGTAGCTGGCACTACAGGCACACACCACCATGCCCAGCTAACTTTTCTATATTTAGTAGAGATGGGGTCTCACTCTTGCTCAGGCTGGTCTTGAACTCCTAGCTCAAGTGATCCTCCTGCCTCGGCCCCCCTGAGTGCTAGCATTATAGGCATGAGCCACCGCACCCGGCCTTCTCTTGATTTTTCTTCTGTAACGTGACCCTGTGTTAAGATGCCAGCTTTCCCAGGGATCACCTTAACTTTGCAGCCGTCTTGTTTGTCTTCAGCATGTTGCACCTACAGGCCTAGGATTCAGCTGGTGTGAGTGCTCAGTTTCATATTTTGTACGAAAGGACTTGGGTCCTAACATATCTAAGGGCTAATCTTATTCCTTTACAGGTTTAGAAGTTTAGGAAAGTTCTAGCAAGGAGCTCAAGCTTTTGTGCATTTGTAATAGCACACTTTTCTGGACATTATTTGACTTCTCAATTCTTTAAAACATAATCCCAAAACCTGTTTTTAAGGAAAAGTACTCATCGTAGGTCCATGCAATAAAGACCTGTGCTTTACTACTGATTTAGAAAGTTTATTAAACATATAGTGTTCCACTACAGAACATACAGTTCTCATTTAGTTTTACTTTTAACCTAAGTTATTAAATGCCATGGGGAGCCAAAGCACAAGAGAGTATATCAGAATAAATACCTTCTTGAAGGAAAAGAGCTGGAGAGGAAATTCAGATTAAATGGGAAACCTCTTCGAGGGAGACACAGTGAGGGGGTCCCCATTTGAAGGAGGAAACAGGGAATGAGGTGTAAGTGCAGTTAGAGGAGGAACACAGATTGAGAGGGAAACACGCTTTTGGTTCTTCTTCCAGAGATGCGACATCTCTGATTGTTCCTTAGGCCCCAAGAAGTAGGCTACGTCTCCCTCTTCCCTAAGCTCCATGGAGCCCTCCTCTGGTGGGGCATTTCCTCCTCTTTCTCCAGGTCTGTGGCCTCCCCCTGTTCAGGTGGGGGGAGTTCCCCCTCTTCCTTCAAGGCAGTGGTCTCCACCTCAGATAGGCAATTATTAAATGTTTGATAATAATAGGAGTTAGAGAGGATGTGGCAAATCAAAGTACTTTCATTAAACGCCTGGTGAGACTTTAAATCACTGCAACCATTTGGCAGCTTAGGAAGTTCTATTAAATTTAATATGCACATACCCATCTCCCAGCAGTTCCATATCGAATTTTATACCTTAACCACTCTCAAGACATCTACAGCAGCACTGTGCCTAACAATAAGGAGAGGTATAAACTTAGTGACTTTCGTCCTTAGACCCACAGGTATAAACTTAGTGACTTTCTTCCTTAGTCCCACAGTGGACGGTCTGTTTTGTAGTGAGCTAACAGGACACATCTCACTTCCCATGAACCACAGGGCCCCCTTCCCCACTGCTGAACTGATCCGTTTTGAGCCTCTATTTGAATGCTTTCTTTGATGAGGTGCTTACGTCCTAACAAACTGCCATTCCGTTCTGTAACTGCTTTAATTGTTATATTTTTCTCCTCCTTAAAAGATCCCAAACCCATCTCCCTGTAACCTCTTTCAGGCTCACTCTGCTCTGTGGAAATTCAGAAAATTGAGGCCCATAATCCCTTTTCCCCATGAAGATTTTTAGATTAATTCACTCACCCCACAAATACTTATTGAGCAACTGTTACGTGTCAGGCACATTAACATTGCGCTGAAGAGAAGCAGTCCTTGTCCTCATGGATCCTGTAATAGGGTAGAAAAGACAGTGAGCCATTACACAAATAAATGTACCACTGTAACTTGTGAGGATCATTTTGAGAGTCCTGTGGAGAGGAAAACAGGAGAAATTAATTTAAACACAAGTGACCAAAGCAGGCTTGTATAAGGGAGGCTGATGTGGGAGGATCACTTGAGGCCAGGAGTTTGAGACCAGCCTGGGCAATGTAGCAAGACCTCATCTCTACAAAAAATAAAAAATAATAATAATATTTTTAAAAATTGCCAGGCATGGTGGTACGAGCCTATAGTCCCAGCTATTCGGGAGGCTGAGGCAGGAGAATCGCTTGAGCCCAGGAGTTTGAGGTTACAGTGAGCTTTGATTGCACCACTGCACTCTAGCCTGGGAGACAGAGGAAGACCCTGCCTCAAAAAAAAAAAAAAAGAGAGAGACTTTTGTAGTCAGGAAGAATCTGTCATTTTGTACTTAAGTATCCTAAATAGTCCCCAGTTAATTAAGTCATTGTTCATGTGATGGCATTTCCAGGAGATCCTGTAACTTGCACATAGCAGTGTTTTCCCCCAAAATAGGATGCTTCACCCAAAATATACTCTGACCCAGCTGGGGCAGGCTTGTTGCCTGCCTTCTTCTTAACAGATGCTGCTGAGCCTCACGATTAGACAGCCCTGCCCTCTGTTGGCCTGTTCTGAAACTGCAGTCAAACGAGGCTCCTTTGCACTGTCAGGGAAAGTCCCCTCTGTACTTGTGCAATGAGAATCGTAATCTAGAAGCAGGACTGTGGATCAGGAGCAGGGGTAACCAAGGAGCTGTTGAGAAAGAAGCTGTGGGAACTAGTTGAGGTGGAAGACAGGTCCAGGATAAGGAGGCAAGGCAAGCTTTTATGATTCCCATTTAATAGATGAGGGAGCTGAAACTCGGGCACAACATCATTAAGTGGCAGAAACTGAACTCTGGAACTCCATTCTGAGTCCTAGTATGCAGTCTCAGAGCTACACTGTGTCTCTTCTGAATGATTTAGAATGTTATCTGCAGGATACGGATGTAAAGTGAATGTTAAATATGGTTATTCTATACCTTTGTTTAGGATCATCTAAAAGGCAAATGTCAGGGAGTCAGAGATATTCATTCATTCTTTTACCTTTTATTAACTGAACACCTGCTCTATGCCAGGCACTGTTCTATGTGATGCGCATACAGCAGAAGCAGACAAACTTCCCACCCTCACGTTCTAGCATGAAGCGATGGGCAGTAACTAAAGTAAGACAGATGGGGATGATAAGAAGGGAACAGGAAGCAGGGAAAGGAGATGTGAAATGTCGGGCTGGGATGTTGGTGTGGGAATTTTAGTCAGAGTGGCCAGGGCAGGTGACTTGAGGGGAAGGAGCTGAGGGGAGCCAAGGAGCCAGCCGTGCAGATGCCGAACACACAGCATTCCAGGCACAAGGCGCAGCCGTGAGAAGGTGCAGAGGTGGGATGTGTCCGGCACGTGCACCAGTGGGGAGGCCCGCACGGTGGGGCAGAGGGACCACTGAGGAAGACGGTAGGAGGAAAGGCAGCGACACCACAGGGCACATCACCTACACGTGGCCTGGTAGGTCATAGGAAGGACTTAGGCTTGTGACCAAGAGAGTCAGGTTTCCTTAAGATGGTTTTAAGCAGAGAAATAAAATAATCTGCTGTATTTTAACAGGACAGTTCTAGCTGCTGTAAACTGAAGGGCTAACGCAGGGAGACAAGTGAGAAGGCTGTTGTAGAACTCCAGACAAAAGATGGCTTTGCAGATAGACAGATAGAATTTTATGAGGATTGAAGGTGGGTTGTGAGGGAAAGAAAGTCAAAGGTGATACCAAAGCCGTTTGTGAAACTGGAAGAACCACGTTGCAGTTGCCTGAGATGAGGAAGGCTACAGGAGCAAAGGTTGGAGGGGGTGGGGCTCAGTTTGGGACATGTCAGGTTGGAGATACCTGCTAGACACCTCACTGGAGATGTCAGGTTGGTGATTGGATGTGTGGATCTGGAATTTGGTAAACGTAGGAGGTTGAGATACAGATTCAGGAATTGTCATCCTGTAAATGGTATTTAAATTCATAAGACAAGATGGGATGGGATGAGATCACTAAGGGAATATATTTAGATGGCACTGGGATAGTTGGAGGTTTAGAAGATAGCAAGGAATGGCCAGAAGGGAGCAAAGAAACTAGTGTGGTGTCATGGAAGCCAAATGAAGAAAATCGTTTAAGGGAGACAATAATCCATTGTGTCAAATGCTGCAGATAGGCCAGGTGCAGTGGCTCACACCCATAATCCTAGCACTTGGGGAGACTGAGGCAGGAGGATCACTTGAGGCCAGGAGTTCGATACCAGCCTGAGCAAGAGCAAGACCCCATCTCTACAAAAAATAGAAAAATTAGCTGGGCATGGTGATGTGCATCTGTGGTCCCAGCTACTCAGAGCCAAAGCAAGAGGATCACTTCAGCCCAGCAGTTTGAGGTTGTAGTAAGCTATGATGACGCCACTGCACTCTAACCTGGGAAACAGAATGAGACCCTGTCTTTAAAAAAAAAAATGCTGCAGATAAGTTGAATAAGATGAGGACTAAGAACTGACCATTCATTGGATAGAGCATGGTCTCTTATTCTCCCCTGCTGTATAATGAAATATCTTGCTCTAACTTTTTCCCCCAGGTTGTAGCAGATACCAATATAAGTGCCATAGCAACTCAGCTTGAAAACATGTCTACAGGCTACCACCTTGGTTCACCCACTGCTGAACACCACCCAGAAGGCACAGAGTGAGTATTCTGGATGCAGCGGGCCTGTTATGTGCGTGGGCAAAGCTCGTAAGAACTTTTCCAGATACTGTAGTGTACTCTCTAAAGCAGAAGGAGGGGAAGGTATACATTGCTTTTTTTAGTTCCTAGAGAATCTCCAAAAGGCACTAGGGTTTTCTTATTTCTCACAAAGCTCTGCTCCACCATGTGAGTTCTTAAAAGACCCTTGTTGTAGGGCCTGCATACACATTGCATCTGGTCACTCTGACATGGTGCCTGTGCCTTCTTCCCTAAGAAACCACAGATTTATAGCCCAGGTGCACCCTGCTTTATTGTGCAAGAAACCATGTTCCCTCAATTTTCTACACTAAAATCTTGTTCTGAGATTAAATCTTGTTGTTATACTTGCTGGCATGTTTCATTAAAACCAGTCATTACAGTTAAAATTGCTCATTAAAGCAGCGCTCTCAAACTAGAATGTGCACAGGAATAATTTAAAGAGAATGTTTAAAGATGCTAATTCCCCAGGGGCCCCATTCCTAGAGATTCTGATTAGGTGGTCTACAGTGGAATCCAGAAATCTTACATTAACAAGTCCCCCAGGGTGATTCTGCTACAGATAGGCAGAGGACCCATACTCTGAGAAATGTTGCCTGAAGTTATCCCTCTCAGTACCAGCAGTGCCTAGTCGCTAGAAGGTGCTCAATAAATGTTTGTTGACTGATCTGGGTGGTTCATTCGAAGGATCTCACGACCACAGCCATTCCCAACTTTTTCCTGGTAGTTCATCAACTTAAATGGTAGCTCCGAGTTTATTTTTCTTGAGGAAAGGGTATTAAATTAAACTAATTCTACTTCTTTCTCATTAAAAAAGTAATAAGTGCATGCCATTAAAACATAACAAAAACATAGAAATATAACGTTTGCAAGTTACAATGGCCCTTTCCTTTAAAAAAAAAAAATCAGGACCTTTATAGGAAGAGTGGTGTGTCTTTAGCATCCTTTGATGTGGCTATAGAAATACAGAGATCCCTTGTAATCTTGATTCCTTTGCTATAATTCCACAACTTCTGGCAGGTTGGGAACTGTGAGCATAAAGAAATCAAAAAATCGCTCAGATGCAGTGGCTCATGCCTGTAATCCTAGCATTTTGGAAGGCTGAGGTGGGAGGATTGCTTGAGTCCAGGAGTTCGAGACCAGCCTGAGCAAGAGTGAGACCCCCGTCTGTACAAAAACTAGAAAATTAGCCAGGTGTGGTGGCACCTGCCTATAGCCCTAGCTACTCAGGAGACTGAGGCAGGAGGATCACTTGAGCCCGGGAGTCCAAGGTTACAGTGAGCTATGATGACAACACTGTACTCTAGCCTGGGACACAGAGCCAGACTCTGTCTGAAAAAAAAAAATCACTCATAATCCCACCACTGCTAACATTTAGAGATTTTGTTTTTTACTAGTCTTCTATATGAAAGTATTAATAAATTAAAACTAGTTGATTGAAACTGTTTTGACATTGTGAAATAAATGGAGGCAAACTCTATGTGATGTCGCCAGTTGAGGAGTAGAGTCACATTCCACCTTTTCCCCTTGAAAGCACCTCCCTGCCTGTAAATAGGCACAATTATGAAGGTCTCTAATGATTTGGTGGCCCCAGGAGCTAGCTCTAAAACAATGGCTTTGGGCAGCAAGGTTCCCATTCCAATATCTTTGGAAACGGGAGCTGTGTTTGAAAGAAGAAACATGAATCACATTCATGTCCAGCCAGCGAGCCGTTACTGAGAGTGCTGCTAAGGCCACAAAGTGGTGAAAAGTAGAGTCGTGCTCATGACGTCATTACTATTCAGCCATAGGGGATAACTCATCCTGATCTCAACAGATATTTATTGAGCACTTTTCTGAGGCCAGACACCATACTGCAAGTGCCTGGTCTCGAGAACTCAAACTTAGAAATGTAAGTAAAGGTATTGCCCCAGGCTCAGGGAGCTGCCAGAGAATTGGAAAAACAGACCCATAAATCCATGGTTATAAAGGAGTTGATAATAGTAGGACCACTAAGTTCATTGAGAGAGGGTCCTATGAATCCATGGATTTGGGTCATAACTCAAATAGGGAGTGGACTTGGAGAAGCTAATGCTTGAGTTGAGTTTTAAAAGAATTGTAATACGCAGGGTGGCCTTCAAAACAGTTAACAATTTAAATGGCTTGGACCATCAGCAATTACTATGGACGCCTGCTAGAAACAACCAGTAAGTATATCAACAAACAACTGGAATCTGTGTGAACCAGCTGAAAATCAACCCTAAAATAAGCCAGGCAAAATTGAGAAGGTGGAGAAGGGAGAATATTCTAGTTAGATGGAACAGCAGGTTCAAAGGTCCCTATTTTGCAGATTTCTCTAAGTACATGAATGGCTGAGTTTACATTCGATGACTCTGCCTCTCAGACATGCATGTTGCCATGAAACAAGTAATGCTGCCGGCATACAAGTGCGAGCCTCCTACACAAATGAGACAGGGTCTGGGGTGCAAGGGTTCCTTTAGGTTTTTACTCTTTGGGCACTAGCCTTTGGGAATAAGAAATTGACATCTGCTAAGCTTAGATTTAATCCCCTCAGTCCATATAGGTAATTTAATTTTTAGCCATGTTGTTTCTGAGAGAGAAGACTTCCACACTGGACGAAGCTTTGAAAATCTAAATTATACATTTGAAACAGATTTTCTTTATCCATTTTGCCTCACCCTGGTTTCTCTCCTCTCTCCTGGATTTCGTTTCTCATGTACACAGTCATGATCCTGAGTTTGTAACAAGCACCATGCATGGTGCTGAGAACACTCAGCTGACTAGGACTTAAGGACTTCAGTCTGGTAGAGGAGAAAGATGGTTAAGTGATTACGATACGATGTAGTAAGTGCCAGAATGGAAATGTGGACCAGTGCAGAGGGAGCACAGAGAAGGACGTGGCTCACCCTCCGAAGGGAGTTAGGAGAGCCTCACATTGGAGGTGAGCTTTGAGGAATGAGTTCCCCCCCGGGTGAAGTGTGGAAGTGGTGGGATAGTGGCCAGGGCATTCAGGCAGAAAAGGAGCAGCAGTTTCCTGAGCTATCAGGCTGCCGTTACCTGTTAGGCACACAAGTCCACCTGAGGACTGGAGTGTCATGGACAGACAGCCAGCCCCGGGCCAGGCTGAGCCAGCTCCACAGCTCCAGGTCTGCCAGCAGCTTCAGCCACTTGTTCAAATACCTTTTCTTCCTTGCCAAAGTCTTTCTTTTTCTCACGATCCCACGCCCTACTCCAAATTCTCTCCCCTCATCCATTACATTAGCCTCACGAATGGCTAGTTTTCCCCTTCTAATCAATCCTCTACCCCAGAATAATACAAACATCATCTGCATTGAGAAATCAAGTAGGGGACCAACAGATGACCTTGAATGTTCCCTTCCCCATCTGGAAACCATGTGCCTTAAAAAAAATTCTATCTCTACAGGTTGAGGAATGGGGAATGGGAGGGAACCTACCAGTCCTCAGATGGACTTGTGTCCTAACAGACTGTGCTAAGGTGACGCTACCTCTGTCTCCATGCACTTTCTTCAAGGGTGGGAAGACAGCTTTCTTCAGCTCTCAACAGTAAACTTAAGAGTTAAAAATTAAGGGGCTGGACATGGTGGCTCACGCCTGTAATCCTAGCACTCTAGGAGGCCAAGGCGGGAGGATCACTCGAGGTCAGTAGTTCGAAACCAGCCTGAGCAAGAGCGAGACCCCGTCTCTACTAAAAATAGAAAGAAATTAATTGGTCAACTAAAAATATACAGAAAAAATTAGCCGGGCATGGTGGCGCGTGCCTGTAGTCCCAGCTACTCGGGAGGCTGAGGCAGAAGAATTGCTTGAGCCCAGGAGTTTGAGGTTGCTGTGAGCTAGGCTGATGCCACAGCGCTCTAGCCCGGGCAACACAGTGAGACTCTGTCTCAAAAAAAAAAAGGTAAAAATTAAGCCTATAGAAGACTGCTTTGACAATTTCAGCATCATGGCTTTATTTTTAATTAAAAAGCAATGAGTTTTATGAAAGAGAAACCCCTGAAACATTAAGAATATTGGTGCTTAGTTGGCATGACGTGGCAAATTTTAAAATGTTTCTAGATTGCTCTCTGAGAGTTTGATTTGATAAACCAAGCTTCATAGTTTCGCAGTATGAAAGTCTCTCTCAAATCTGTGTTCTTCCATTAAAATGAAATTCCCTCTCAGTATCTATTCTTGAATTAAACAGCGTGCATTGTGTTTTCAGAACACCTCCACCTAAGATTATTACTTTGGAGAAAGGCTCTGAAGGATTGGGGTTTAGTATTGTAGGGGGTTATGGAAGTCCCCATGGAGACCTGCCAATTTATGTCAAGACTATATTTGCAAAGGTATTTTTTTCTTTTTTAATGTACTTTTTTAAAAAATCAAACCTAGGTGAGATTTTTTTAAAAGTGCTTTGCCTTGCTTTACTTTGAGTTAAACCTGGATGTGTGCATGTATGCTTATTTCGTTTGAATCTTCTAGGAAATTCCCATACAAGACTAGTGAAAGAAGAGTTCTTTTACAATAGTGGAGTCAGAAGAGGTGTAGTTTTCTTTGGACGCTATTACAGAAGTAGATGCTCACAGGTTTTAAAGAGTGTCCTCTTTCAGAAATACAGTGTAGGGAACAATGCCACACTCTTTGGAAGCTGGCCCCAGAAGTACTGTTCTGGGGTAGAAAAAAGATTCGGCTTTCTCCTTTAAGAAAAGGTGAGAGACACCAGAGGGCTGAGGCAGAAAGCTTAGTGCTGTGCAAGCCTTGGATCAGTGCGTTTGTTAATAGCTGCCCATCACTGAAAACCTCAGGACACTTTAGCTTAAGGTGGTTTCTCTTTCCACTACTCTGCCAAGTGCTTACAGATCAGCTTAATAGGTTAGACCAAGACTGGATAATAAAGTGTTTTGCAGAAATTAATATTACTTCCAACATATCCTAGTTAGTTAGTACAGATGTTGTGGTGTCCAGTCCTGCTGCCTCTAGGTAGCTCTTGGAGTAATTATTTTATTTTTAACTTCATTGTGATTTTTTAAATTGAGTTTTAATTTTATTATAAACTTTGAAGATCTCTGAAAAGTATTTAGTACTGATATTATCACTTTTTTCTTCTTTGGTTTTTATCACAATCATTTGTTTTATGAATGATCTAGTTGCTTCCTCCTGCTTTATTTTCCTAAAGAAACAAAAGGCCTTCAAAAGGAAAAGACAGATTCTACCTCTTTCTAGAAAGCTATACTATACATCTGCAGTCTCCAACCCCTGGGCTGTGGCCCAGTGCCAGCCCATGGCCTGTTAGGAAACAGGCTACACATCACTGCCTGAGCTCTGCACCCCCAACCCACAACACCTCACTCCCCCATGACACCCCACTCCCCCACCCTTGGGCCGTGGAAAAAATGTCTTCCATGAAACCAGTCCCTGGTATCAAAAATGTTGGAGACCACTGCTTAAGCACAAGCTTGCTTTTTACCTGTGCAGATCTTATCACCTATTAATTGGGCCTACCCAGTGACCCGACATAAAACCTTTAAGTCATTTGGCATTTGCTTTTAGATGGCATCGGGCAGCTCAGATTTGGCCACCCATTTCATCTTGCTAGAGCACCTATTAAGAAGGCTTGTTATTCCCAAACCCACACCTTTTGAACTAGTGACAGGCAAGAGCTCAGAAACATTCTGAGTAATAGTGAGGCCCCAGCCTGATAATCCCCAAGGCAGATAAACCATCTACTGACCATCCTGCTCCTGTGACACACTTAACACCATAAGTAGTTATGATAATTATTCTTTGGAGGGCACTGTTATACTTTGCTTTTGAAAGAGCCAGCTATGTATATAAGGGTAGTGG
This sequence comes from Cheirogaleus major, assembly GCA_963574435.1. Taxonomy (NCBI): domain Eukaryota; kingdom Metazoa; phylum Chordata; class Mammalia; order Primates; family Cheirogaleidae; genus Cheirogaleus; species Cheirogaleus major. Next base: position 6,481 of record CAUYPO010077938.1, on the reverse strand, counting down.
AAAGGCTACAGAATTAGCCCCCACGTGTTAGCAAGTCCTGCTGGCCTGCCTTTGCCTCTGCAATGTAATCCCCAGCTCATTTCATGATAACTGTGGCTAGATCAGGGGCAGTTCAGAGAGAGTGCTGGCTGCCTTCTAAGTTAGCCTTTTCACTGGGCCCAGAGTTCAGCAGGCCACCCCACCTGTCTACACTCTCACATAGTCTGGTGGGGTACCTTTTGCCTGGGCAGTTACGAGTGAAATGGCCATGCATTGCTGGTGGATTCTATTTATTTATTTATTTATTTTTTTGAGACAAAGTCTCACTCTATTGCCCGGGCTAGAGTGCCGTGGCATCAGCCTAGCTCACAGCAACCTCAAACTCCTGGGCTCAAGTAATCCTCCCGAGCAGCTGTGACTTCAGGCATGCACCACCATGCCCGGCTAATTTTTTCTGTATATTTTTAGTTGTCCAATTCATTTCTTTCTATTTTTAGTAGAGATGGGGGGTCTCGCTCTTAGGCCAGTTTCGAACTCCTGACCTCGAGCGATCCTCCCGCCTTGGCGTCCCAGAGTGCTAGGATTACAGGCGTGAGCCACCACGCCCAGCCTGCTGGTGGATTTTTAGAAGAACTCACCATCATATCACAATGGGACAAGAGTAGTGGGATTAACAAAGGGACTGCAGCTCACACGGAGTGCTCTTTTCAAAGGTCCCATTGAAAGGGCTGCTTTAGGAAGCACCCACATAAGTAAAGTGAGGCACACCTAAAAATGAAAAGCTCTGAATTTTAAAAAAAGAATTTTACTTTCTAAGCCCTATACAATGGCCCACTTAGTGCAGCCAGTCTTACTAAAAGAATATTCCAATGCAAAGGATAGCTATTATCTTTTTTTATTCATATCCTATGGCTGCTAGATAAATAATAGTTATTATTATTATTTAGATAGCCCCATAGAGTTTATTATAAGATTTACTTTGTTTGGCACTGACATCAGTGGAAAGAAAGAAATTGACTTTGGTGACTGTTTTTAAATTTGTTACAATAAACCAATGTATCCAAATTTTAAAGTTTTCTGTAGAAAATCAATAAACCAGAAACTAGCAAAGGAGATTTTTTTTCAATGGTGAAATCTTTCTAAAATGGATTTTGACACTGAGCTAAACATTTCCCTAGAGGAGGAATTTTGAAGATCTAGGAACTGTAGAGAGATGTTTTCCATATCCCTTTAACACTGCACGTATATTCTCTCTTTTTTTTTTTTTTTTTTTGAGACAGAGTCTCACTCTGTTGCCCGGGCTAGGCTGCTGTGGCGTCAGCCTCGCTCACAGCAACCTCAAAATCTTAGGCTCAAGCAATCCTTCTGCCTCACCCTCCCAAGTAGCTGGGACTACAGGCATGCACCACCATGCCCGGCTAATTTTTTTCTATATATTTTTAGTTGGCCAATTAATTTCTTTCTATTTTTAGTAGAGACGGGGTCTTGCTCTTGCTCAGGCTGGTCTCGAACTCCTGAGCTCAAATGATCCGTCTCGGCCTCCCAGAGTGCCAAGATTACAGGCATGAGCCACCACGCCTACCCCTATGCATCTTTTAATGGTGCTCTTGCTCAACTAAGAAATTATTTAATTTGACTCCACCAGAAATGTGAAACATCACAGGCACTTTGGGCATGTAGGAGTTTCAAAGCCTAGGCTGATTAATAGGCTGTCAAGTCCTTCCATTTTCTTTCAGGTGTGTGTTTGTTTGGCAACTTCAAAATCCAGGCCAAGCATAGGTCTCAGTCCACTGAATTTTACCCTAAGCCAACAAGAGACTGGCCTAAAGACTTCAACAACTCTGAAATTTAGGAAGCAGTTTTTCAGAGCCTATGAAATCTGAAACGTGAGCTTGGTTGTCACTAGAGTTTCATTTTATTATACTACCACCACGTGGAGTAATCACCATGTGTCATACATTTAGTGCTTAGAACAGGCCAGAAGGTAGATCGTAGAGGCCTGTTTTACAGCATCTGAGAAGGCCAAGTGACCAACCTGGGACAGATGGCAAGTGAAGAGAGCCACAATTCCAGATTAGCTGGAGGTCTCCAAGCCATTTATTTCCTCTTTCCCTTTAGCCCACAAATGCCACATTAATGAAGCAGGAGAGTAGATACAAGTAAGTAAGTAATTATCAAGCAATTACTGCAATACCTGAAATAGAGAACAAATCCTAGAAAGTTGAAAAATTTTCCTTTTTTTGCATTACTAAAAATGAAAACCTGAAGAGTTTACCATGTTTTTTAAAAAACTAATTTGCATGGATATCTGAAGTTTACTGAAGCCCTTAAATCTTAGCATGGAAAATTTAATAAAATGAACTTTGCCTAGTAATTCTGATTTTATCCAGTAGAGTCACTTGTTTAAATTGGTCTTTAGTACAGTTTACACATTACTTTCTTAAAGGCTTTGAGTGAAGTTGCAAGTTATTTAATTTTGATATTTTTCCTCTAGTACGTACCTGATTTTGAATATTCTTTATTTGAATATTCATACAGGAATTCTATCCTTTCTACAATTTAGAAATTCTAGCTAATTGCCCCAGCACCTCAGGACCTCCATGCTGCAAGTAGACACAAGTCTCCGGAGCGAGTAATATCATCACATTTTTAGATAACTCAGCTTTAGGGGAAAAAAAACCAAGTTTCACTTGCTTCGTGCCATTTTGAGGAGCCATGCATGACTGAGCATATAATAAAAGTAGTCATTTAGAAACCTATTTAGATGATCAAAGATAAAGTGGAAGCTTTTGAGTATGATATTACAAAATTTTAGAGATGTTATACTTTTATATATTTATATATGTATATAATAGCTTTATTGAGATATAATTCACATACCATACAATTCACCCATTTAAAGGTTACACTTACTTTTGACAGATCATAGTGCTGATAGCTTACTAATGCAACGGAACCCCATATAATGATGGTATTGGCAATGAGACTGACACCAGATTCAATTCTCTCTGCCTTTTTTTGTATATTACATTTCCATGAATATGGCATGATAAGGCATCCAGTTCCATTTAATACCGAATAGTGAAATAAGGTTCACTCATTTTAAAAGAAATGTGAGTGTCTGTACATTTCTACTAGTGTGTTATTGAGATAATTGATAATTATGGTGACTGTTCAACCATTATTCGAACAACATATCTTATATTTTTCTTAATTTAAAACATCCCCTAGAAAAAACTTTAATTGGTAGTTTTTAAAGTTACTCTTTTAATATGCACACCAGACAGATGTTAGAGGTTTTAATATGAATTTAACATAAACCGTTTCGCCCTGGATTAAACTGGCATGTTTCTTGTTTGCAGGGAGCAGCTGCAGATGACGGCCGATTAAAGCGAGGGGATCAGATTTTAGCTGCTAATGGCGAGACCCTGGAAGGTGTTACTCATGAGCAAGCGGTCGCCATTCTAAAACACCAGAGAGGGACTGTCACCTTAACTGTGCTGTCGTGAGCCTAGGGTCCTGATCACAAGATAGATGTTGTTGTTTAGAACATGCGTAGGAAGATGAAGTTGTGGGTGGGAAGGAAAAGCAACCTCAACTAAAATTCACCTTCATTTTTACCATCTCATCCTCTCTGCTCAGGAGAAGTGGCTGAGGTTTCATGTGAATTTCCCAAGTCAACAATCATCTCCTAATGTTTCCCAGCTTCTGTCACCTCTTGGCGAGGCTAATTTCTAAAATTTGAATGAGTCTTGTCCGTTTTTGCACTTAACATCGATGTTTGCCAACTAGTAGTAACTGGTTCTGATTATATTTGCCGAAACTAGAGTCAACAACCTCTCATTCCTTATACCCTTCTCTCCCCATCCCTGCTCAGAGACAGGCTTAACAGCAGCCTCAGATCTCACTGATGAACAGAAACAAATGTTAAGCAACCTGTCATCTCACTCATGATTTACTTATGCTAATTGTCTCTTCAAGTAAGCCAGAAAACATTAGCAGTGCAATTAACTTACCGGTGATCCCGGGGATGAAATACCAAATTCTCCTGTGGGAAATTACCATGCTGTCTTCTGTATGACTTATGGTCCAATAAGCCTCAAGTTCATTTCTCTGGGTAGATCTTTATATGTTAGTCATTGGTGATTTTTGATGAGTCAATTTGCAGACTGTAATCTCCTAAAAAAAAATTCTGGAAGTCTTTCTAAATGTTTTCTGATCTATATAAATGCATACCACTGAGCAAATATACCTTATTCTCAACAGGAACAGTTAGCATCCATGTTCTGAATTCTGACAATGCTAAGTTATGTTCAAGTACAGGAAGTTCTTCCGGAATTAATGGCATGTCAATAGGCAGGCATCATTTCCTGCCCCCCCTAATACCCCCTAGGCTTCAGATGGAGAGGTAGAAGCCCTAGAAGCACACTGCAGAGATCAGCAAGTTTTGCCTCAAGTCAGCAAAGGTCTGGTGGCCTTGGCCTTGTGCGAATTAGAGTGACATTTGATCATCCTTCCCTTTACCTGCATACCAGTCAGTCCAGCAGCACAGACTGCAGGCACCTAGATGGAACAATATGCTTAGCTGCAAAATGACTGAGCAAATAAACTAAGCCTAGGAATCAGTGATAAAAATGCTTGACTGATATTTCCTGGTGTCCAGGGACACTCTGAATTGCTGAAGTTTTGCATGCTAAGAAAGCAACTATAGCAGAAAATATAAATATAAGAATACCTTTAAAATTCATTATGGGCATTCTTATTTACATGTTAGCAGGAAAAGGGGAGAGATGCTTCTCAGTGGATACTATATTTTCCTCTATTTAAAAAGCACCATGAAGAATGAGTACCAGGGTCACTAATAGAAGTAGTTCAGCATTATTTAACTACGACACAATGCTGCAAATGTTTCACAGTAATTATCAAATTTTAATGGCCTCTAATTTAAAATGTTATTTAATAAGTATAGATTTTAATTGAGAATTATCTTTGAGTAGATGTAATCACAAAGTGCATTAACTCTTGTTGGAATATTTTATGGCTATTCCAAAGTTTAGAGTGCCTGGATTTTATGTTGAAAATGTCTTTCATGCCTGGTATTAAGTTTTCTGAAATTATACACGGCTTTTGAAATTTCTAATGTATTCAAGATACTAGATGTTGTTAGGATCTCATTTTTAAATGCATGGGAAGCTACCAACCTCAGAACATTCTTTGTTAATTGTATCTGCAAGGACACCTCCAGCAAGCCAAGAAGGAATGAAACCCAAATAAAACTTGAAAATGCACCTTAAAAATATATATAGATGTAATACTTTTAAAATGTGATTCTGCTTGATTTTGGTGGAATGGCCATTAAATATACATTTTGAAATAATACATTGTTGTGTTTCTTTGTACATTATCCTTTTAGGTAATGCTACTAAAAGTCTATTGATAAAGAAATTATGATGCTTTATACTTCTTGCTGCAGCAAATTGATAGAACTAGTGCTTTTCATAACTGGTTCTGTCTATGCTTGCACGACTAATAAATAATTGCCTTTCCAAAGAGATTTTTTTGCATCAGAACTAACTCACAAGCTGAGAAGAAATGAAGATGGGAATTTGTGAAAGAAATAGTTCTCTTATATTTGGTCTCATCATATGGGCCATTTAAGTACAGTAATGATATCACTAATTGGAGTTAGTATGGGAGGGAAGTAAACCAGGAAAAATAAAACTGCTGGAAGTTTATATGTATGAAATGTGTCCAAAGAGTCTAAATAAATGTAGCTGCCAAAAGAGCAAATGGAGGCCGGGTGCAGTGGCTCACGCCTGTAATCCTAGCACTCTGGGAGGCCAAGGCGGGAAGATTGCTCAAGGTCAGGAGTTCGAAACCAGCCTGAGCAAGAGCGAGACCCTGTCTCTACTAAAAATAGAAAGAAATTAATTGGCCAACTAAAAATACATATAGAAAAAAAAAATTAGCCGGGCATGGTGGCACATGCCTGTAGTCCCAGCTACTCGGGAGGCTGAGGTAGGAGGATTGCTTGAGCCCAGGAGTTTGAGGTTGCTGTGAGCTAGGCTGACGCCACAGCACTCTAGCCCGGGCAAAGAGCGAGACTCTGTCTCAAAAAAAAAAAAAAGAGCAAATGGAGCCTTATTATATAGGAAAAAGTATACTTTCTGCATCTGATTTTTTTCTTCAACCTTTTATTCCCTAATAGAAAAAAAAAAATCCTATGTCTCACAAGGTTTTTCAGTGTCCTATTAAAATCTGGAATCCATTAATAGCTGTCTCATGTATTACCAGCCATATTGTAGGGCATTAAAATAGATGCTTTACAAAGGAGGCAGGATAGCTGTTCATAGGGTGAGTCTTTTTTTTTTTTTTTTTTTTTGAGACAAAGTCTCACTTTGTGGCCCAGGCTAGAGTGAGTGCTGTGGCGTCAGCCTAGCTCACAGCAACCTCAAACTCCTGGGCTCAGGTGATCCTCCTGCCTCAGCCTCCTGAGTAGCTG
>CAUYPO010077937.1:0-18929 GCA_963574435.1 Cheirogaleus major | reverse complement strand
ATGTTTAAAAAACTAATACCATTTGATGTGCTGAAGTAATTTCTTTTCTCTGAAAGTTTAAAAATATTTACAAGATATTTTAATGGTCCTCACTCTACTTTCCCATAAGTTTGTACATTTCTCGTCTGTAAATTCTGTTATAGAAGTAAGAGTTATGTGGGCTGCTCACAAATACTCCATTTCTCTGCAGGCACGTGGTGCCTCACTGTCCCTTTTTGCAGTGAGGCATGGGACATGGGACTTGTCTTAGCCAAAGAAACGTGAGTGGCCATCACAGGTGTCACTCCCAGACAGGAGACCTGAGTATCATCAGCCTGTGATTTGCCATGTTTCTTCCTCCAACTGTGGGCCTCGTGACACCCATGACAGCCTTCAACCACCACGTCTTGAGTGTCCACAGAAAGGGCAGCCTCACTGCCCACCAGAACCGAACACGTGGCAAGAAATAAGAAATATTAAGCCGCTAAGACGATTATCTCACCATTATCTAAATAATACCAGCTGATGCAAGGAATATCAGGTTGGGAAAGAATGACTCTTTTTTTTTTTTTTTTTGAGACAGAGTCTCACTCTTGTTGCCCAGGCTAGAGTGCCATATGCATCAGCCTAGCTCACAGCAACCTCAAACTCCTGGGCTCAGGTGATCCTCCTGCCTCAGCCTCCCGAGGAGCTGGGGCTATAGGCATGCGCCACCATGCCCAGCTAATTTTTTTTTTCTATATATTTTTAGTTGTCCAGCTAATTTCTTTCTATTTTTAGTAGAGATGGGGTTTTGCTCTTACTCAAGCAGGTCTCAAACTCCTGAGCTCAAACGATCCACCCACCTTGGCCTCCCAGAGTCCTAGGATTGCAGGCCAGAGCCACCGCGCCTGCCCAGCCAGAATGACTCTTTGGTTCTTTTAGATGATTGGATTGTGGTGTGTAGCATGGATGGGTGGGGGCACGGCCTGGAGATAGAAACATACGTTAAGTGACAAGAGCCTGAACTAGGCTTACTCTAGTGGGAACGGGAGACAATTGGAAAAAAAAAAGAAAAAAGAAAAACTTTACCCAAGCTTTGTTCTTAAATGTTATGCTCTCCTCTGGGCCTCAGTCTGCCTCACATACAGGGGTGACTTAAAGCTGTGCTTGGCAATCACAACATCTTCCCAGGAAATGACTTAGCTTTGCCTATGAATGTATTTTTTTAAATCTAAGGCTAATTATGTTTAATGCATTAGTACAGTTTGGCTATTGGTTTATTGGATATTGTCTCTAATTGACAGGATTTCTTCCTATTTTGCAGACTAAAATCTCTTTAACATGATAATTACTGAACAATACTGTTTTCAATTTATTCTGAAAGTAATCATGCTGTAATAGCAGGCATTGCTTTTTGCAATCAATGGAGATTATTACTTCATTATAACAGAAAGAAATACTAATTTTAGGAGTCACAATAGAAAGATAAGGTCCAATGGAGTCATTATTGGTATAGGCAGCTGATTTCAGATCACTAGCTAGTACTGTTTGCTGAATCACAATAGAGTGAGGTCCCAGGGCCATTTGTGTAGATAAGATGTAAAATACATACCTAACCCGAGGGAATTATTGAGTGAGCCAGGTGTTTCCTAGATATCAGCTTATGTACAGAATTAGTCCCCCCGTTTTGGCCTGTAAATCATAGATGGGACAAAAGCCTTCATAGAAAACTAACTCCCCTAATAGCCACTAAATTTACCATGTGCTCACTTATCATTTCCGAAAATCACTAACAGAAATGTATGAGAAGGTTTTAGTCCTTTGGAAGATGTGATATTTATTATTTAAAAAATTACCAGCAGAACTGGGCACCTACTACTTTCTCCACTTAACAAGAAAAGCCCTCATTGCAACGGATGTGGCCATCCTGGAAAGTGGACGGCAGTGAATGGGAAATGATGCAATTAGAGTGCTATCCCTGTCTTGTCCCTCTGTGTAAGTTAAAGTTTTAAAAATGCTACTTTAGAATTCAATTGTTATGTAGCTTCATTTATATTTTTAACTTTTTATTGACATCTAGTTGTTTAATTCCTCTTCTTTTGGCTCTTCTCAGCTTTTGCATTTGTTTTTTTTTTTCTTGAGACAGTCTCACTTTGTTGCCCAGGCTAGAGTGCAGTGGCGTCAGCCTAGCTCACAGCAACCTTAATCTCCTGGGCTCAAGGGATCCTACTGCCTCAGCCTCCCGAGTAGCTGGGACTACAGGCATGCGCCACCATGCCTGGCTAATTTTTTCTGTATATATTTTTAGTTGGTCAATTAAGTTCTTTCTATTTTTAGTAGAGACGGGGTCTCGCTCAGGCTGGTTTCGAACTCCTGACCTTGAGTGATCTGCCTCCCTCGGCCTCCCAGAGTGCTAGGATTACAGTTGTGAGCCACCACACCCGGCCTGTCCCTGCCTTTTAACTGTAGAGGTACCATTAGGCACTCTCTGTCCTATCATATCCATCCTTTACTGCCCCCCAAACCCCTTGAATTTGGGAGTTAGCCAGACCTGCGGTCAATTCCCAGTTCTGCCACTTCCCACTTGGTGGCCTTGGACAAGTTGCTTAGCTGCTGTGGTCTTCCTTTCCTCACCTGTCAAGTGGGGATATTCCACTTGCTTTGAGGGGCTTCCTGGGTGGGAGAGATGTCAGAGTGCGAAGGAAAGAAGGTGGTCTGGGTGGGACGTGGGCTAACAATGACTGCGGCCATCTGGGTGGTGGGATTTAGGTAGGATTTTCTTCTCTGTGTTGTTTGTTTGCTTTTTCTACAAGCACAGATTACTTGGTAACAGTAGCACTGGAAGGGCCTGGTACAAGGCCTGTGCCCAGCAGGGGCACCAAGAGGTGTCTGGGGGGTGGCTGGTGCCAACTGTCCTTCACCCCCTGAGAAGTGGGGCTGTCTCCCTCCTCCTCACCTGCACCCTCTCCCACCCCCAACTCTGCCTCGTTGTTTTTGAGCCTGTGTAGGGTCTTTGGCACAGATGGCCTGTGCCCTCTTGTCCACCCTGGAGTCTGCAGGCCCCTGTCCCCCTCCAGGGAGTCACTCCCAGCTTCCTCTGACTTCTGACCTGGTGACCTCGTCCAGGGAGGGGGAGTGAGCCCCCCAGGAGTCTGGCTGCTGATTTATGAGCTGCCGCCTCCTCCAGGCTGATTGCTCTGCTGGCTCTGGGAGGAGGGAGGTCGCTGGGAGTCTGTTTTCACTTCCAATCCCAGAATCCCCCGGGGCTTTCCCAGCCAGTGCTTATTCCCTGAACCTGTTAGGGGCCTCCGATCAAGTGGCCACTGGGAGTTTCCTGGCTACCTGCTCTTGCCAGCGAAATGGGAGCCCCACCTCTGGCCTGGCTCCCCCAAAATGTGAAGGCACAAGCCTGCCATAGCCACCCCTCCCCTTCCCTTTCAGTCTCCCCAGAAGGTGACACAGTGCCTTAGGGCTGGTTCCCGGCACTCGGTTTGGAAATAACAGACCCTGCAGATCCGTTCATTCTCAGTGGCTGTGTCTCAGCTTCTTTTACAACAAGAAGGGGGTGAGGGGTGGGGTGGGGGTGGCCCCTCCCCCCATGGCAAACCCTGGGTTACTCTGCCAGAAGACCTCCCTAACTCTGGTGCACTTTAGGGGGCCTTTCATATGCAAAGTCCTGGCTTAACAGTTAGTTGTTGCCACCTCCTAAGAAGATAACAACTTTCTGGGCATCCTTCAGATCTCCGCTGAGACCCCATCTTCTCCCATAGCACCTGCCCTCCCCACTTTGGGCAGGTGTCCCCCCCCAGTAAGTGTCTCCAGGGTGAGGACCTGTTGCTTCCTTCCCTTTACAGGGAAGGAATTTACATGAATGCAGCCATTCTGGGGTGGGCCTGAGGCCACCAAGGATTGGCAATGGGGTCCTGTGGTCAGTAGGAGACCATGCTATTGGAAGGCAGAAGCTGGAGCACAGATGATCCTTCCCCCACGATAATCTGGAAATTGGTCCCCCCCTCCCCACGCTGGGAATGCATCTGGGGCCGAGAGTTGGGCCTTGAGCTGGTTTCTTTGTTAGGAGCAGATTTCTTCTCCCGATTATTCCCCCTTTGGGCCTGTGGGCAAGGGGGCCTTTCTCAGTGTCCCCAGCAGAGTCCAGGGGGGCTGGGACAGCCAGAGATGGGTGGGGCTCAGCGGGAAAATCCTGGGGCTATGGCTGCTGGGGTGACCCCCGACGCCCCCTGCTGAGGGTCCTGTGTCCCACCCACCCGAGTGCCTCAGGGCAGAGACCTCACCGGGAGTCCCTGGCCAGCCAGCCTGCTCTCCTGGCTTCAGAGAGAGGCTTAGGAAGTTTCTCTTTCTGTTTAACCCTGAGTTTTATGGTTTTTCACAAAATAGGTTAACAATTAAGCTAATTAACTTGGGGGCCTGCCGTTTCTCCTTGTTCCTATAAAGCCCAGCTGAATGGCTTCCTCTCCCAGCTTCAGGAGGTGCGAGGTCTGTCCTGTGTGTGGGGACACTGAGGGTGTAGGTGGCCCAGGGTGGCTGCCGGCTGGGCTTGGGGAGAGAGGCCCCAGGCCGCCTGGGCTCAGCCTGACTGATAACTGGGTGCTGCCAGCAGGCTCTGGGGTAGGGGCCACGTGTTTGCCTGCGTGCGTGGCGCTCAACACCCCCCGTTTCTCTAGGTCCCCGGTGGAGGCTGCAAACGAAGCAAGATGAGGCGGTTCCTGAGACCAGGGCATGACCCTGCACGGGAGAGGCTCAAGCGGGACCTGTTCCAGTTTAACAAGGTAAGTGAGGGACAACAGGAGGGATGACCCCGGGAGTCAGGGCCAGCACAGGCCAGGGCTGGGGAGTGGCAGGTTTCTCTCACCTGGGTTAAGGCCCAGCTCACTTGGCACTGCCTGAAATGCCTCCTGGGACTCTGACTTTGGAAGTGGGGTCTGCTCAAAGGGCTTTTCTGGGAAAGGTAGTAGGATGCCGGCAAGCTGGGACTCCTTGTCCCAAGTCTCTCACTGGCCGTGTGACCTCTGCAAGTCACTCCACCTCATCAAGCCTGTTTCCCCACTTGGAGAATGGGGATAAAATGATCTGCCCTGCCTGCCTCATGACAGGGTTGTCAAGGACGCTTAGGGACGTGTAAGATGAAAGGACCTTGAATTCTGCAAGGTATAATAATGTTCCAGGTCCCTTGGGGCCCCGAATCCCAGGCCATGGCTGTCCCTCCCTTCTCAAATTGCCCCCAAAGGAAAACTCAGCTTCCCTGCAGGCAGAACACATGATTCCTTCTGGCAGGCTCCAGGCCTGGATGAGTGGGAAGAGAAGGAGCCGGAGTTGGCACTTGCCCAATCCCAAACCTGCTCCTAAGGCCCCAGAAGCTCCACAGGGGTTCCCCAGGGGGGCTAGGGCCAGAGAAGGTCAGTGCAGGCCTGTAAACAGCAGGTGCTCAGCGTGGCTCATTAGCTCCTTGGCTGCCTAGCAATCTGGAGCCTTTCCGGGGTAATTAACCTTCTCACCTGTGCTTTGATCTCTGCCAGGAAGGGAGACCCCAGAATGCTCCTCCCCCACGGGTCCAGCCCCCTCAAGTGGAAATCTGATTTACACTGGGGGCGTTGGTTTGGGCTTCTCTGCCCCCAAAATAAACCAGTATCCACTGGTTAGACTAGTTTGGAAAAGGGGTGTCTCCTTGTAGGAAATGAGGAATTCTCTTTAGAGTTGTCTTTTTGTTGATATTGATTTGAGAAGTGCCGAAGTCGGCTGGCCCGGGTTCGAATCCAGATTTGCCACGTAGAAAGCCGGGTGACCATGTTCCCGTCACCCGTGCCAGAGGCGTGTTAGGGGCTACATGGAATTAGACAAGTGCTAGACACCCTGGCCCGGGAATATTAGCTGCTGTTTGGAGGTGCAGGGCACCTTCCAGATCTCCCTGTGTTGGGAGAGGTAGGCAAGGGGTCCCAACACACCCTGTCCTTTTCCTCCGGATTTGATTTGTGGGAGAAGGTGTCACTGCTGGACCTTTGCCGTGAGGCTTCTTGTCTCTAGAATTGGGACTTTCCTAAGTGAGCACTTCTCCTGCTGGCTTGCTTTTGGGCTGTGAGAAATGGGGGTACAGCGTTGGGAATGCGGGATCTCAGGATACCTGGGCCTGCTACCCTTGCTCCGGAGCAGCCTGTGGGTGCTGGGTGTGGGTCTCAAAACTTCTGGGTCCACTGGGCGGCCTGGGTGACCCCCAACTGCGTCCAATCTCTCACTCTGTGAAGGTGGCAGGTGGCAGAAACCGGACAGACAGGCTCAGCACAGGATGAACCCCCACCCTGAGGAGGAGTTCTGTCTGTGCAGCTGGGTGAGGCCAGGGTGGTGCTGGGGCAGAGGAATCATCTCTCCCCATTCCCTGCCCCCTAGTGGTGGTCCCCAAATTTGGCTGCCCCACTCCCAGGCCTGGGGGTGTGAGGGGGAAGCTCCTGGAATTCTTCCCTCTGCTCTGCCTTCCTCCTTCCATTCATATGCAAGAAACATGCTTGGAGCACCTACTGTATACACAGCCCCAGGCTTGGGCCTGGGAGAATCTCAGCTGATAAGGCCTTTGCCCTCCACTTTTACAGTCTGGCTGGGATGGGGCTGGTGGCCTGAAATTCCAAGTCTTGGGAGTAGAGAGATGGAAGGGGACAGTGCAGGGTAGGGGATTAGAGAGCCACAGATAGTTTCTTCCAGGCTCTGGGAGTAGAGTGGAACTGGAGGGGTAGGATTGGAGGATGAGGCCAGATCCTGGAGGGTTGGGACCTGGGGGTGTGGACTGGAAGCTGGGGCGGCCCTGCTGGGTTGTGAGCAGGAGAGGAGTGGTCCCCTTTACAATTTAGGGAAGATAAAGCTGGGATGTTTTTACTTGCTGAACGAAGCAGGTAAGCTCAGAGCAGTCAGGGGTCACTGGTCAGGGGACACTGCAGTGACCAGTTGGAGCCCAGAGTGAAGGAGCCAGAGCCCAGCCAGTGGGGCTGGGGGCAGAGCGTGAACCCAGCAGGGTTTAAAGAGAGCAGGACAGGGGAGGGAGGTGGGCGTCCAGGATGACCGGTGGGGTCTCTGTCCTGCCAGGCACTGGGATGGGGAAGCCAGACCAGAAGGGGTGAGGAGCAGGTTTGAGGGGAAGTGACACATTTTGATTGTTTTGGTTGGGACGGAATAGCAAAAACGATCCCTGTTTGTGGAGAGGCGGTTTGCCCAGGGTCAGCAGTGCTGAGCCAATGCCTGACCACTGCCGCGTGACCTCGGGCAGGTCGCTTGTCCCTAAAACGGAGATGAAAATCAACGCTACCCCATAGAGTTGGGACTAAGGACTAAGTGAGGACTGAGTTGCGTGTGGCCTGCTGGTTTAGGTGAGGGTCAACCCCCTGGAGAGTGTTCACAATGGTGACTCTGGTCATCTCTTCCAATCGTCTTCAAAGGCCAGTCTGCAGACACAGTGCTGGGACGGTGGCGCCGTCACAGGTACTGGCTTCTGAACCAGTTCTGGGCTTCTCTCCCCAGACCCTTCTGGCCAAACTCCTTTACACCCACACGAAGGAGAGTCTTCAAAGGGAGCAGGGACATTGCCCCAGGGGCCCTGCGAGTCTCATGTCCAGTGTCTTTGGCTTTGGAACCAGGAAAGGTTCTGTGATTGTGAACAGATCCTCTGACTCTGCCCAGGGCTGGCTGGGAGGCAGCTGCAGTTCGCCGAGGGCTGGGTGCCAGGCCTCCGAGGGGGCGGGCGATGCAGTGGTCAGGGACGGGAGCCCTGGAGCTGGAAGGCCTGGGTCTAGGTGCTGGCTCTGCTGCCTCCTCACTGTTTACAGTGTACATATTACTCGGCCTCTCTGCTCCTCAATTTCCTCATCTGTAAAATGGGCTTTGTAAGGGAGCAAAAATTGGCCTCCCTCCAGCCTTTTAGGTTCCTTGACCGGGCTATGAATTAAATTGACATAAGACAGGTTATTAGGAGAAAAACCATATTTAATTACATACGAACGCACGGGAGTTCCACAAAATATGAGACTCAAAGGATCAGATGATCAAAGGTTGTACAGCAGCTCCCCCTTACCCCAGTTTCACTTTTCATGGGTTCAGTTACCCGAGATGCGAAAGTAGGTGAGTCCAGTACAGGTTGAACATCCCCTCTCTGAAATGCTTGGGACCAGAAGTGTTTCAAATTTCAGAATTTTTTTTTTTTTTTAATTTTGGAACACATGCATTATACTTACCGGTTCACCATCTTTAATCCAAAATGCGCCACCGAGCGTTTCCTTTGAGTGTCACGTCTACGCTCAAACACTTTCAGATTTGAGCAGTTCGGGTTTTGGATTTTCAGATTAGGGATGCTCAACCCGTACGACGAGATACTTTGAGAGAGTGACCACATTCACATAACTTTTATTAGAGCATAATTGTTCTATTTTATTACTGTCAGTCTCATGCTGTGCCTAATTTATAAATTAAACTTTATGGTAGGTAGGTGCGTATAGGAAAAGCCCTAGTCTGTATAGGGTCCCGTCTGATCCACAGTTTCAGGCATCTACTGGAGGTCGTGGGGACTACTGTGTAGTGTCCTGAGCTACAGACGAGAATGGGGCGTGGGGGCACAGCGACTGGGTTATGAGGGTGAGAGGAGGAAGTGTACGCTGAAGACAGGTTGTCTTGTTATGCAGCCACTACCTGTCTCTCAGGTAATCAGAGTTGGCTTGGAGCAGCTCTCTTCCTAAATCTTACATCTGAAATGCTCCAAAACCCAGCACTTTGTGAGCACCAACGTGATGCTCAAGGAAATGCTCATTGGAGCATTTTGGATTTAAGATGCTCACCTGTACGTATAATGCGAATATTCCAAAAGGCAGTAAATTCCAAAATCCAAAACACTTCTGGTCCGAAGCATGTTGGATGAGGGATACTCAACCTGTGTTTTACTAAAGTAGATTTCCTTTATAGATGTAAACTTACTTTACAAAAAGGATAGCTTTTCAGAGCTACTCCTGTGTCTGCACTTTCTTAGAACAATCAGCTCAAAAATATGCCAAAGAAGTATATATTGGGGTGGCGTATCGTGGACTCCTACAGTCGTATTTTGGGGTGGTGTGTCCTGAGCCCCAACATCACAGCAGCCCCTCGTCCAGGCTGACGTGCTAAAGGAGTTTAATTACTTCACATGGTGCCGGACCCAGGCCGGCAGCAAACCAGGGTCTGCCTTGTCGTCGCTCCATCCTCACAAGGGCTCAGTGAGTGGTGTTCCCATTCTGCAGGGGAGGAAACTGAGGCCTTGTGGCCTTGCACAGCCTGAGCGTATCCTGGAGGGCACTGGCTGGGGATGAGGACATCCCAGTTCCATTGGGCAACTGGCTGTGTGGCCCTAGGGTGGTGGCTTCACCTCTCTGAGCCTCAATATCTTCACCTGCGAAGTAGCCGTTATGTGTGTTGGCTCCTCAAGCCTGCTGGGGAGGACTTGGGAAGCAAGTCAGCTGGCAGTGCGAGGACAAGGCCACCAAGGACCAAGTGTGAGGAGGCCATGGGACCTCAGTAGGGAAGAAGTGACTCAGGAGGAGAACGTCACCTTCTAAAACTCCTTCCCTGCCAGCTGTGGGCAGCCTGCTCACTGCCCCAGTGAAACCCAAGCACGTCGCGGCAGCCATGCCCATAATGGGAACAGGCCTGCCGGGCCCCTCCTGCCCGCACCCACCCTCCCCACCCCAGGCCCTGTGTGTTCCGACTGGCTGCCTTGCGGAGGGCCAGGTGGTTTTGTCTTGG
The DNA here is from genome assembly GCA_963574435.1 of Cheirogaleus major. NCBI lineage: Eukaryota > Metazoa > Chordata > Mammalia > Primates > Cheirogaleidae > Cheirogaleus > Cheirogaleus major. The sequence continues at coordinate 9,206 of CAUYPO010077937.1, read as the reverse complement.
CTTTTGAATGGCTGGGCCTCAGTGTCGGGTGACAGCCACACAGGGAGGGCCAGGTTGCTGCCACCGCCAGGAATCTGAGCTGGCCACACCCAGTATCGGGCAGAGCCGCCCAGCGAGTCAGGCGTGCCCCCTGTGGCCCTGGGCGGCCTCCAGGGGCTGTGGCCCCTGCCATTCCCTCCTCCCCACCCCCTGACAAGTACTAGGGACTCTGAAGGGCCCCCACCGTCTCAGACATGCAACCTCTGCTACTCCGATCCGTTCCGGGGCCTGGAGAGGCATCCTGGAGCCAGAGTGAGACAGATGGGCTTTCTCTACCTCTCCAGGCTAATGTTGCAGTTTGGCGGCTCCTACCTATCTTTGCTTTCCTTTCCCAACTCTGTCAAAAGAATTCATTGTTCTTTCCTCCTTTGGCAGAGGTCACCTGGGCCAGGTAGCAAGATGGGGGCGGGGCCAGGTGGGCTGGGTGCTGAGCTTAGGAGGCTCCAGTGGCTGCCAGGCTTTGGTCAGCCTCCTTGCTTGAACCCCAGCTGGAAACAGCTGGGTCTCAGAATGGCTGATCCCACCTAGGGGCTGTGCCTGGTGCCCCAGGCCAGGCCCCCGCCCCACCCTCTGTCCTGAGTAGAGGGATGATCACGGGTTGCTGTGAGCCTTTGTAGTAAGGCAGCCCTGGGGCTGAGCCCACCCTCTTGTGCCCAGGTGGGTGCCTCCTTTAAGGGAGGCCATATATACTCCCTCTTCCAGGACCTGGAACCGTCTCTAACCCTGAACAAGGTGGGGGTGTCGCCACCCCTGTGGACCTTGCTCACAAGTGGGGCAACCAAGTCTTAAAAGGCTGCTAGGAGTTGGGGCAAGGACAAGGGTATGGGAAGGGCACTGAAGTGGGGTGGCTGGGCACAGCCAGAGGTGCCTTGTGGAGCCTTCACTCTTTCCCTGCTGGGTCTCCCAGGACACGGGGCCCTGGGTTTCTAGCTCTCCCTGTCCCTTCAAGCAGCTGCTCCTATCCTCCCTCAAAGTCCAAATCCCTCCCTTCCCCATTCCCAGCAAGACCTCTCAGGCCAATTATAACTGACCTGGGGCCCCCACACCTCCCTGCCCAGCCCTGGTCCCTGCCCTCATGGAATCACCCGCTCAGGGCTTTGTGGGTTGAGCATGTTCAGCCTGGGGAGTGCCCGGGAATCACACCATTTACATTTGAATCCGCTCTCTTGGGCCCCGTCCAGGCAGAGTCACTGTGAAAGGCACTGCCCTTATTTTGTCCTTGAGGGGCCCTTGGTTCTCCAGCGCTGTCCACCTGGAGGAGATGCCCCTGGGATACCGCGGAAGGAGGGGAGCTCAGAAGGAAGCGGGGCGTCGTGGGGCAAGGCCCGTGTGTGCTGCAGGGCATTTGAGCCTTCCCAACACGCCAGGTGGCCACAGGACAGCCCCGCTCACGTAGTCAGTGGTACCATCCCGTGTGTCAGGTGGAAATGAGGCTCAGAGGGGCAGAGCCCAAGACCAGACACCTTGTCAGTGGCAGAAGGGGATTAGAAGCTTAGTCCCTTTCTAAACCGGCCTTTGCAAAAGAAGGTTGGGATGGGAGGGAGGGGAGAAGTGGCCACAGTGTCCCCAAGACCCTGAAGAACATGAGGAATGAGTATGAGTGATTGAAGGATGGGACCGACCTGTCTGTCTTCCTCTGGGTCAGAGAGAAGCCGCTGACCTGCAGGGGATATATCACAGGGCCACGCGTGCAATTTTAAATTTTCTAGAAGCTACATTATATAATTCTTTAAATGAGGGAAGATTAATTTTAATAACATATTCTCTCTAATATATCCAAAATAATTTTTTAACACATAGATGATATAAATTACTAATGAGATTTTTTACAGTTTGTTTTTTTGGATACTGAGTCTTTGAAATCGGGTATATTTTACACCCACCACCGTCTGTATTTCAATTCAGACGTTAAATCTTCTTTGAAAATACTTGACCTGTAGGGTTTGGAAGATTTACAGTTGAAAAAGGAGATTTGAAGCTTGGTCTGCCCGAATCCAGCTCCTGTTTTTTGGGAACCCAAGTTGATCCAAACATACTTGAAACTTTTCCAATAACTGAATAGAACGTCTATTCTTTAAGTTCATTGAAATTAATGAAATTTGAAATTCAGCTCCTTGGTGGCGCTGGCCATGCTGCAAGTGCTCAAGCCACATGTGGCTCGTGGCTCTACCAGCCACATTTCCGTGGGAGTCCTCCGAATTCCAGAGGCTTTGCCCTGAGCTGCTGACGGTGGCGATGGGAAAATGCCGCTGTCTCAGGAACCTTCTCTCAGGCTCTGACCGCTGACTTCCTGAGGCCCCCACGATGCAGCAGGGCCCCTGGGGGAGCCTGTCCCTATCCCTGCCCTGCTCCTTTCCTGGGAAATGTTTACATTCCAGACACTTAGCTCTCTACCGGGGGCTCTTCCAGGCTCTGCATTTTTCACATAGCTGAGCAGGAACCTGGGCTGGCCCAGCGGCTCCTGCTGAGTCTCTTGTGCCTTCTTGGCTGTCCCATCAGGTGTGGCCATTTGCAGGGCAGGCTGTGTTTCAGTCAAAGAGCCAGGAATGAGCCTCCCGACCCCCATTTGGCCCTGGGCATCCCCAAAATAGGCACTCATTGGCGCTTCCCTCCCTGGCTTGACCCCAAAAGGACCAGACTGGTGGGGAGGAGGGCAGCCATTGAGTTTGCTAAGCTATCATGCCAGCTGTCACTTACCTCTTTCAGCTGCTTTGAGGCCTGACAGGGCTTGGAAATGGAAGGTGAGCCCCAGGCCTAATCAGGGTGCCTCACTGATGTCACCTGTTTCTACTCGGCAGCGTCTCTATGGTTTAAAAAGTCTTGAAAGCAGCTAGTTGGCCTTGCCCTGCCGGGTTCTCACCCAGCCCTGCAGGGTCGGTATCCCCCGGGGTGGGAGGTGGGGGTAGCTGATTAGGAACCAGAACCAGATGGTTTGCCATTCGAAATCTGCAGTGTTTATGTTCCCACCTTTCCCACCTGCAGTTCCATCCCTGGGCCTGCGCCTCGGGGAAATACTCTCCAGCTGCAGGCAGAGATAGGGGTGGGAGAATGGTCCTCCATGCAATTGGTGATTGTGAAATCTTTGGAAAGTAAGTAAATGTTCAACAAGAGGCCTGGTGAGTTAGGGCATCGCCCTTTAGGGAATGTTTAAAAGTTGTTTTAGAGCTTTTAACAACCTGGGCCGGCTTTAAGTGGGAGAACAGGCTACGAAGCATTACCTGTATGGGAACAGGGCACGATTTTATATACAGACAGACGTGCAGACGTTCACATGCAGAGAAAAGGCTCAACGGTCTTCCACCATGATGTTAGCAAGGGTTACTTCTGGTTGTGGGAGTCTGGGTAATTTTTTTCTTTTTGAAACTCCTTTTTACATTCCAAGTTTTCTATACCGTGTGTGTATATTACTTCTGTAATAAGCAATGGACAAAAGCATGTATCAGTAGTAACACTTCAGAAACTTCCTTCCTGGGAAGATGGTTGAGGAGAAGTTGGTGATGACAGGGGAATGTGGGACAATTCACTGGGGGCTGAAGGGACCTGGGACACCCAGAGCCAGGCAGGGCTGCTGTGGGACAGGACCAGAGCTGTGGGGGAGCCAGGCTTCTTTCCTGAGTGTCTTTCCGGTGTCTCCGCTGTGCCAACCCCCACCCACATCTCCCCACCCTGCACCCAACTGCAGCAGGGCTGGGTCAGTCACCCAGGGTACAGGTGTCGGAGGCACCGAGGCAGAGTTCCTGGAGAGCACCAAGTGTCTGGCATGGCGTCAGGTAGAATGAGCTGTCAGGGGTGGCCACTCAGCCAAGGACAGGGTCAGAAATGGACTGAGGGTGGGGCTTGGAAAGGTCTGGGTTTGGCTCCAACATTTGGGTGTCTGGGAGGAGCCTGAAAGGGACTGAATCCCTGCTGCCTGCCACGGTGGCTCTGTGCTGCCAGCCATGGCAGCGTGGAGGGGACACTCCTCAGGCCGGTGCCGTGTGCCTGTCATTGCAGACGGTGGAGCATGGCTTCCCGCACCAGCCCAGCGCCCTTGGCTACAGTGCCTCCCTGCGCATCCTGGCCATCGGCACCCGCTCCGGAGCCGTCAAGCTGTATCCTTCCGTTCCCACCAGGCGGGCCCTGGAGGGGGCACGGGGGCCTTGGGACGGGGGCCTTGGGACGGGTGACATTCGTCCCAAATCCCAAAGCACATCTTTTTCCTCTTTGCCCATGGGCTGTTGTGATAAGATCAGGACTTTCCTGATTTCCAGCTTTGAAACTGATTTTCTTACTGAGAGGGGTGGGATAGAGTAGTGGGTGGGAGGTCAGAACCGAGCCTGGCCAGCTGCTTATATGCCCTTAGGGGGAGGATGTGGGGGTTGAAACTGCCCAAGGAGGTACAGGTTTATTTTGTCTCCTGTGGCCTTTCAGGGACATTCAAGCCATCTCCTCTCTTTGGGGTTCCCTTTCTCACCTATTGTTGGAGGTCTCACAAATCTATGCAGGGCAGGGCTGGGGTAGTGGAGGGACCCTGCTGGCAGGGTGATGTGCCCTGAGAGAGAGGCTTGGCCCCAGTGTCTTTTACTTCTGCCCTGGGAGGGTGTAGCATCTCAGGTCTGTTTTGCAGGAGCTACACTGGGGGCTGAGGGTCCCAGAGAGGAGGACCTGCGGTCTGTGTCTCAGCCAGTGGTCACGGAGCGGCTGGCAGCAGCCAATAACCTGGAGCATGCCCTCTTGCCCCCTACCTGGGCTGCTATGGGGAGGCTCTTGGGGGATCTCCTCAAAAGCAGATGAGGCACGTCCCCCTTTCTGTGCCCTGCCTCCTTCGGCTACAGGGGACCCCTCTTTTACCCAGGGATGTTACACACAACCTTTCAGGAGTCAACCCCGGATGCAGTGAGTGGAGGCAGGTGACAGGCCAAGGACATTTTATTTTTAATCTTTTTCCTTGATAAGAGTCAGAATTAGACTGGCCCCAGGCTCTGTCCCCATGGGTGGCCTTGGGGGAGAGAGCAGCACATGGGCAGCGGCTCTCCAGATCCCACCAGGCCCAGCAGAGAGCAGAGCTGCTGCTTGGCGAGGACACTCCTTCCCTGGCCTGAGGCTGGACATCATCCAGTTGGGTCGTCCTTTATCCAAAGCATCGGTCTGGCCTGACTCGGGCCGCAGGCAGTTTCAGGGGCAAGCCTGCAAGGCTGCAAGTCTTGGACACCCTCCCCAAGGGCAGGGGGCTAGGGAGTTGGGGGTCCACCTGAGATAGCTCAGCTGGCACCTCCTCCAGCAAAGTCCTCCCCTCTCCCTGTTCCTCTGTGCCACGGCGGGCGGGGGGGTGCACGGGGTGGCTGGGCTGGTGTACACACAGGAGGGCAGGGGCCGTGCTGCTGGCTCAGCCTGCCCTTAGCTGGTTAATCATTGCCAGATCACAGCCAGATCCTGGTTACCGATCCCTGGTGCTAAGGCTGCTGGGGGTGGGCCCACAGGGGTGCCCTGTGTTTTCTCACAGGTGCCACCAAGCGATAGCCGATGGGTCCGTCGCAGCTCAGGCTGGGGGTGGGGCTGAGGCAGCCTAACAGTTGCCAAGATAGGGCTTCGCCCTTTCAGGAGTTGCCCCCACCTGCCTGGCTGGGAAAATTGCCCTGGGGGTCAGGCCCCCGGACACCGGTCTTGCTCTGGGGGAAGGGCAGCCCCCATCTGTGCTTGCATTTCTTGCCACATGGGCCCCGAGGGCCTGGCACTCAGGGCGGGCAGGGGTGGTGTCCAGCCTCCAGAGCTTTTCCTGAGCCTGCTCCTAGCTACGGAGCCCCGGGGGTGGAGTTCATGGGACTACACCAGGAGAACAACGCGGTGATGCAGATCCACTTCCTGCCTGGTCAGGTGAGGGCCGGGCTGGGGAGGACGCCAGGAGGGACAGGGAGCTGCCTCCGTGCCCTTCTTACCCTCACTTCCTCCAGCAGGGGTGCCATGGAGAGAGGCTGGCATTTGGGAGCCCTGGGTTTGGCATTAATGGAATGCCTGGGACCACCTCCCTTCGCCCAGCTGGAGGCTCGTGGGCCATCCCTAGGAAAACCAGGGGTCTTTTGGTTCTGAGCTCTTTGAAACGACCCGCTGGGCCTCCCAAGTGTAAAGGCCTCATGAATGCTGGCCCTCCCTGGTCAATGAAACAGCATGCTCCTGTGCCCTGTCCCTCCCTAGTGCCAGCTGGTCACCCTGCTGGATGACAATAGCCTGCACTTGTGGAGCCTGAAGGTCAAGGGTGGGGTGTCGGAGCTGCAGGAAGATGAGAGCTTCACACTGCGTGGTCCCCCAGGGTAAGGACTTTGTCCCCTTCCTCTCCCAGCCTGACCCTTGCCCCCAACCCCAGGTGAGCTCACCCTTTGAGCAGAGCCAGTACCTCTGTGCTCAGGTCTCTGGGTGGAAGGGGTTGGGGGGGTCCCACGTATTCTCCCTGTCTCCTAGCCCAGCCTCACTGCCAACTGTCCCCTTTCTCAGCAGAAAGTAACCAGTGTTTGTCGTGGCGTGAGATGGCGTTAACCCTGTTAAAGGACCTTATAGGCCCATTTTCCCTAGGCAAGGCCTTCTCTGGGGCCAGTGAGGGCAGCCAGTGATCGAGGGGATTCCACAGGTCTCCCCAGCCTGGGCGGCAGCAGCCAGCTCACAAGCAGCTCTTCCCATCACAGGGCTGCCCCCAGTGCCACACAGATCACTGTGGTCCTGCCACATTCCTCCCAAGAGCTGCTCTACCTGGGCACCGAGAGCGGCAGCGTGTTCGTGGTGCAGCTGCCAGCCTTCCGCGTGCTGGAGGACCGGACCATCAGCTCGGACGCCGTGCTGCAGCGGTGAGCCTGGGGACTCTGCAGCCACTAGAAACCCGTCCCTTCCATTGGCCTTGTCTTCTCTTGGTCCCCAGGAGTATCTCTCAGGAACCTATAATTTCTCTGGTGGGAAGTCTATGGAGCCAAGAGGGGAGATTCTCAGCTTCTGTCCCCCAGATTGAGAATCTATCATGTTAGCATCATCTTGAGGATAACTTGTCACTTCATTTAAAGGCCCTATGTGACTGTGTGATTCCACCAACTCTTAGTTCAGTGTCCTTTGCACTGATACCATGTGTTTCAAAACCCCAGGGCTCCGCAGCGGGGGAGTTGGGCCCAGATGCCCCTGGGTGAGCCTGGGCAGCTCCCGATGCTACTTTACATTCTGGGCATTGTGCTCGGACCTCACCTGTGCACAGGCCCTGTGGCTAAGAAGCCTTGACAGCCGCCAGCCTGTGGGTTGGTGGAGATCACTTCAGGAGCTTTGCTCCTTGATGGTGGTATCTACAGAAGAGAGGGGGTCAGACCGGGTCTGGGAGTGGAGAGGGGGACAGGGCCGCAAACGGGAGGAGATGAGGGAATCTGGCAGGAGCTCGTGAGGACAGAGGTGATCATGGTAGAATGTTCTACAGTTCCGAGGGGCGAGAGGAGGCCAGGATGCTGGGATTCTGCCCCTGGAGGGCTCTGGACCAGGCCTGGGATAGACTCGCACAGCCGGCAGGCCGGGCTCTCAGCCCTGGGGAATGGGGAAGCAGGGCCCATCTGCCGAGGCTGGGCGTGACTGGCCGGGAGGATTCCCGCTCAGCAGGGTAGGGCTGGGGCAGCGTGCCCAAGGTCTGCAGGACAACTGGCGGCCCAGCTGTGGGCAGGACGGGAGGAGGACCTGTCCTTTAACAGGTGGCCATGCCAGTAGCCAGCTTCACCCCTGGTTAACTGGTGAGAGTCTAGTTGGGGAGGGGCCTGAGAGCCCCTCCTGCCAATCTAAATCTTTGTCTGACTTTTGCTTTGACAACACTAAGATAAGTTTTTTTTTTTTATGAGATAAGGTCTCCCTCTGTCACCTAGGCTGGAGTGTAGCGGTGCAGTGGTGTGATCATAGCTCACTGCAACCTCGCACTCCTGGACTCAGGCAATCCTCCTGCCTCAGCCTCCCAGGTAGCTGGGACTACAGGCTCGCATCACCATGCCTGGCTAAATTTTTTATTAATTTTTAAAGAGGTGTCATCTTGCTCTTGATCAGGCTGGTCTCGAACTCCTGAGCTCAAGTGATCCTCCCGCCTTAGCCTCCCAGAGTGCTAGGATTACAGGCATGAACTACTGTGCCTGGCCCAACTAATAGAGTTTTGTTTTGTGGATCTAAAAAAGCTAATTATGAAGCACCATATATTTATGCACACGCACTAAATACGAATGTACAGTTTAATGGATTCTTACAGCGTGAGAATCCCCGTAGCCACGCCTTGGGCATAGAAATAGAGCTTTGCCAGCCCCCGGGAGTCCCCACATGCCCTTCCTAGTCATTGCCCTGGAACTGCCCCCACGTGGACTTTTCTGGAAATCACTTCCTTGCCCTTCCTTATAGCTGTCCCACCTGCACTTGTGTCCTTGGGGCTTGTTTATACACCACCGTCCTGTTCCACACGTTGCTCCTCTCCCCTGGCGCCCTGACCCGGCGTCTTTCCCACCGCTGTGCGGAGAGCCCTGTGCGGCTGTCGGCGCTCCGGGCTGTACCTGGCGGCGGCGTGAGCTCCTGCTGCTCCCCTCGCCAGGCTGCCTGAGGAGGCTCGCCACCGGCGGGTGTTTGAAATGGTGGAGGCACTGCAGGAGCACCCGCGAGACCCCAGCCAGATCCTCATCGGCTACAGCCGAGGCCTCATCGTCATCTGGGACCTGCAGGGCAGCCGCGTGCTCTCCCACTTCCTCAGCAGCCAGGTAGGCGGTGCCTAGGATGGCGGCGGCGCCACGTGGCTCTCCCAGGCCACGGCAAGGCACACACACCCCTGTGCCAAAACGTGAGAATGTGGGTGATGAGATTTCGGCCCTGATCTCTCTCCTTCTCTCTTCCTCCTCCTCTCCGAAGCAACTGGAGAATGTCTGCTGGCAGCGGGATGGCCGCCTGCTCGTCAGCTGCCACTCAGACGGCAGCTACTGCCAGTGGCCCGTGTCCAGAGATGCCCAGCAAGCAGAGCCGCTCCGCAGCTGTGTGCCTTACGGTCAGTGCCTCCCTCGCCTGCCTGCTGGGCCCTGCCCTGCATTCGGGTGTAGGGTGCCCAACTCATACGAGTAAATCTTGGACCCAGAGAGGGTAAAGGCTTTGTCTAAAGCCACACAGCAAATGGATACAATGGACACCATTCGGGTGATGGGCACGTTTAT